>CM054810.1:23397190-23584717 GCA_028984105.1 Lavandula angustifolia | reverse complement strand
TTGAGTTCTTCCCTCTATTTATAGAGATTGTGTCATGGAAAGATCCGTTGGAGACGATGATCCATGTGTCACTCTCTTTTGGGTAGCTAACGGCTCTTTCAAAGAAATCTGGCAGAGTCTTTTCCCTCCATTTCTGGAAATATGTTGACTTGCAGCTTTAATCAGAAAGTAGACAACTGGCTGCTCGTCATTGGTCGAGGCTGTAGAAAGTAGTTGAGACAAACAGACTTCAAGGTAGATCTGAAGCTGACTTCTCTGAACCTCGTATGACTCTACTGATTTAACAAGCAAGATCACTGATAGTTAAAAAGACTGTCTGGCCGTTGCTGAGTCTGACCTTGGTTCAGTAGTATACTCCTGCTGAGTCCAACTCTACTGAAGGTCAACTCTAAGTTCAGTGAACTACTCCTGTAGAGTCCAGTTCCACTGACTCCTTTCAGTATGCTGCTCCTGCTGAGTCCAGCACTACTGAGTATGAAAGCCTCTCATTACGCTGCTCCTGCTGAGTCCAGCACTACTGAGTCTTCACTCCTTGGTACAAAGGCTGATAGTCTACTGAAGAGTCAGCAGACAGAACTGAACGCCTGAAGCATGCTGAAAGAATGCCTACTGAGTCTGAAACTCTCAGAGATACGGCAATACAATTACAACTCAATGGTTCACCAATCAAATTAGGGTTTTGGGATCATTCAAATCTACTAGCATTGTGCTATTGAATCATCTCCCAACAATTTCCCCCTATTTGATGATGCCAAAACCTAACACTACAAACTATCAGGAACAAACTCCTTACAAATATTACAAGACGAATCAGTGGAGTTGTTCATCAAGTTCTAAACTACTGAGGGATACAGGAGAGAAATATTTGAATCTATACAGAATACTAACAACAATTTCCCCCTTATACATCTTTACACAACAAATTTCCCCCATGCTTCTAACAAAAGAATCTATCAGACTAAGCAAAAATAGCAAACACAGATATCAGCAGTGAGTGTGTGAGTCAGTAATCACTTAGGTGATTCTGAGTGTTAAGCTCAAATTAACAAGGTCATGAAGACAATAAGGTATTATCGGGCCAAACAACAAAGATGTTTTATTAATGATAAGAAATTCAGTACATTACATCTTTTGCTATTCTAGGAAACAAAATAAGATACAAAGAAGCTATCTTATCTTCTGAACTTTTGGATCCTTGCCTTGAAATCTCTGGATTTATCTTCTGGCAACGACAATCCATATATCTGGAAAGTATCTTTCCCGAGCTTCTGTATCTTCAGCACATCGAGATCTAAAGCTTTGATAGCACTTCTGACTTCTCCTTCTATGGCTCCAATATGTAATGATCCATCAAGCTTCTAAGGAGGCGGCAGAGGTCTAGGAACTGGGACTCAGACATCTTCCTTATCAGCTAAGGCTTTCTGGACTCTAGCATATATCTTAGGATCACTCACCAGAAGCCATTCAGCAAAGGCATTTATCTTGTGCATGTCAGTACAGTACTTCCAGACAAAGTGCCTCTTAATGAATTCAGCTTTGAGAGTTTCCCATTTCTGAGTCTGCTCCCATGGCATCCATTGGTCAATCCTTGGCCATCTGTGAATCTTTAGATCAGTGAGCTTCTTGCCTCGCCTATACTTATTTGGAATTTCAGCTTCCTTATTAGGCACTCTCTCTCAAGCCTCTTTCTCTGTCCTCAGTCTCAAGGCTTCTAAGTCAACAAGTTTGAGCCTCTCTCTGGCTTCACTGATTTGCCTTGCTTCTGTTGTCCTGTCCAGAGCCCTCTCCAACGGGTCCCATATTTCTTTCATTTCCAATTCTTTTTCCTTAGAAGGGACCTAGGAGGGAATATGTTCCTCTGACTCAGCAGGTGATTAAAATTTAGATTTGGTTTCACCCTGCTAGCTAGTCTCCTTCTGTTGCTGTTGTTGCTCAGTTTCCTTCTCCTTATCGGCCTCATCACCGATTCTTAACTTACTTGGGGGAGGCCTAGTCCCTAGCTTCCTTCCCCCTGAGACCTTAGTCTTAGCTTTGGCAGGGGCTTTCTTAGGTTTATTGGCCACTTCAGCTTCAGCAAGCTCCCTGGCAAGCTATTCGTCAGCCTCAATCTGAGCTTGCTCCTCAGGGTTGATATAACGTTTGACTCCTTTCTGTGGTGGGGTTGGGAGTTTCAGCTTTTTCTTCCCCTTACCCGCCACTGGAGGAGGCAGAGGAGTCTCCTCCTCATCTGACTCCTCCTCAATGAAGTCAGCAACCTCCTGAATATGATCAATGGGAGTTTAGGTTGCTGAATCCTTTGGTCTTGAGCTGCTTGGGCCGGTCTCAGCAGGCCCTACATCACCCGCTATTGAGATGCCCTTGGCCTGACCTGGAGTACCTTGGGGGTCAGTAGGAGCTGATTGTCGTCCAGCTGCTCCTCTTGCTGACCTTGTCCCCCTTGATGTTAGTGTCCTTTCCCCCTTTTTGGCATCATTAGCTGAGCCAGGGGTAGGGACCTGAACTTTCTTGTTCAGACCATCGAATGCAGTAGCTAACTTATCCAGAGCTGTCTGCATTGTCTCAAGACGCAGGTGGAAGTCGTTCCTCTCTGTGATTAGATCATCAATGTACTTCTTATGGGAGGAATCCACCAATGTCTGAATGTCTTGCAACTTAGCATCAATCTCTCTTCAAAAGTCTTCTGAAGTGATTGAATTCTTAGCTCGGAAGCTTGACTCAGTGAAGAAACAGATTCAATATGTGCTAAGTGAGTTGCCTTATAATCTTCCAATAGTTGCTTCTGGGCAGCTTCCAGCGATGCTTGTTGCTTCTCGAACTCTTCTCTCTGAGTGGATAAAGCATTTGTGAGTATAGATGAGAAGTCAGGAGCTGCTGAGGTTTGGATAGAAGTCCTCAGCTCCTTTATCTCCTAACTCTGAGCAAGAGTAGACTTCTTCCATGTCTTATGGACAGCCTTGGCCAAAAGTCGATTCTGAGCTCCTTGACTTTTTAAGGCCTTGGCAACAGTCTTGGATCATCGGCTCTTCGGGCTGGGCGCAACCTCGAAAGCAGACCCCAGCAACAGCTGTTCTGGGTCCGCGGCCTAAAAGGATCCAGCCGCCGACTTTACTGGAGGGAGGATGGTGAGACGTAATTCAGCAGTTGAAGGTTGGTCACCCTCCTCCAGTTGAGTTCCCTCAACAGGCTTCTCAGGGCTTGTATCACTGGGCGGGTCCTGATCGTCAAGATCAGACCCATCAGAAGGCTCGGTTGTTGTAGGATTGCGGTCGTTCAGAATAGCCAGCATAGCCGCCCTTAAATCTTCCAGGGAACTGATGTCCGCAGGCTCGGAATAGCCTATCTATTTACGGAGTATCAGCTCCTCCTCATGTAATTGTTCGCAGGAATGATGTAAGATGAGCTTGTTCAGCGAAGTCCATTCCTGGAACCTGATCAACATGTGAAGCCTGGCCTGCCTCGCAAGAGCAACCAAGTCAGAGTGACTTGATATCTCCGGTATGGCCTCTGAGACTTCTCGGGAGGCTCTATTCTGAAGGGCTTCAGCCTCTATTCCGATGGTCTCAGCTTCTGAGCCTGTCTCCGAGTCTTCTACCTTGATTGGAGACGTAGACTTTTCAGCATAAGGGACGCTGCTGATGGGTGGAACGTCCAGTGGGGTCTGAGTAATTGGAGTTGTCGGTTCAACATCCGACCCCTGTTCCACTGCCACTTCCCTTTCTGTGGAGACTGCCTTCTCCACTGAGACTGTTTTCTCAGAAGACTCTGATTCATCTCCCAGTCTGAAGGGAGGAGTAACAACTGGTTCAGAAGCCGTCTTCTGCTTCTTCGGCGGATTCTTCTGAACATCTTGGGTGGTGTTCTCTTCTTGGTCGGAGTGGATTTCTTCGACCCTTTCTTAGGCTCAGCAGGCCCTGTCCCAATCTGCTGTAGGGCTGTTGCCTTGCTTTGAAATCTAACTTTCTTTGGATTAAAGTACCCCTTATCAGCATAAGTGATGAGATCATCACCACAGAAGTCCTCGATCATTACTGTCAGCTTTATCCTGTAGAGAAGCTTTCCCTTGACAGTTAGGTTGTTTGTTACCTTATCGAATTTGGCAGCCTGAATCTGAAATTCCTTCAAGAAGATTTCCGGCCAATTGACCTGAGCTCTATCATAGATTGCCATCATCATCTGGAGCTTTGGTCTGGACACTTGGTCAAAAGAGCCAGCCTGGCTAGTCAGTATCTGAGTGACTATATATGCCAGTGCTCTGTATTTTGGCAACATGGAGTTTTTCGGGAAGGCAGCCCTGAATGACGTCGGCTTGCCGCAGAAAATCTCCAAATATTCATCAAGCAAGTCGTCTTTATATCCAGTGACACTGATCCCGGTGCTTGTCAACTGAAAGCTCCTCTGAAGAGCTTGCTTAATAGACATTTGTTTCATTTCAGAGTCAGCACGGGCGGGGTCTATGGCATGGTGGATGATGAACCGCCCCACAATATCTCCGTCAACTGAATCGGAGTTCAAGTACAGCTCCGAAACCTATCGTGGAAGAAAGAATGTTGGCTTCCTCGACAAGAAACCCTCGAGGCCTAATGCCCTCAGCACCTCGAACACGTCTGTCATGATGTCGAGTTCGAAGGTGTCGAACTCCATGATCGGCTCGCACCAAACTCTATCCTTCTCGAGGATCTCTACAATGTTGGCCGGGGTAGAAACAACATTCTTTGATGTCATAACTATAATCTGCAAAACTAGATATCAGTATAAAAAAAATATTACAAGTTAACATGGGATACTGAATATGCATGTAAATTTACCGTAATAATTTCTGAGAAATTTTCGAAAGCAGTTTGCAAATAATGGATTGAGTTCTCAGAAAATATAGGGTTTTAAGTTGCAGAGCGAAAATGGCGGTTTCTCAGACTTTGAACGTGATATATATGATCAAGAAGGTGAACAATTTAATATCGACGGTTCAGTTTAAATATGCTTTATGAGATGGACGGTCAGGATTCAATGTTATAAAATAGGTAATGATCAAACTAGCTGCCTAAGTCAACTTACAGTTGAAAATAGCCAAAGAAGTAACTTGATAAGACAAGCATTTAATGCGCGGCAGAGTTCAACAATCTTAGCATATAATGTCGTTCATTTAATGAAAATCGTTATATTAAATGACATTCTCTTAAGGCATTGAATACGATGTTGAATCAGAATCATTAAAGCATTAAATATTATGTTGGCTACTAAGTAGAGATACGCAAACCTGTCAACTGATACCTCATGTAGATGGTTTCTTAATCTCCATGTACTGAGTGAGTTTAGTACTGAGAGTGAACATTCCCCCTTGTTGAATGCTCCTCTCCTGAATCCTCTTACTGACTGGAGTCAGTAGGGTCCAGCAGACCTAGCTCTACTAAAAGTTCTATGAATCTGGCTTCAACTAGAGGCTTGGTTAGAATATCGGCCCTTTGATGGTCAGTATGGATCTTCTCCATTATGATATCCTTCTTTTCGACATGGTCACGAATGAAGTGGTGTCTGATGTCCATGTGCTTGCATCTAGTATGAAGTACAGGATTCTGAGTGATTGCAATTGCACTGGAGCTGTCGCAGAAGATCGACACTTCATTCTGAATGACATCATAGTCGTGTAGCTGCTGTCTCAGCCAAAGGATTTGGGCGCAGCAACTTCCGGCAGCCATGTATTCAGCTTCAGTAGTGATTGTTGCTTCTTTGAAAATCATGAGATCAGCTTACTGCCAAGGAACTGACAAGTTCCCAAAGTTGATTTTCTGTCAATCCTGCATCCTGCATAGTCAGCATTAGAATAACCAGTTAGTTCAATATTATCATCTGCTGGATACCGTAAATCCATGTCAGTTGTTCCTCTGAGATAGCGGAGAATCTTCTTTGCTGAGTCCATATGGCTCTGCTTAGGATTCGCCTGAAATCGAGCGCAGACACCTATAGTATAAGTTATGTCAGGTCGAGTAGCACTTAGATATAATAAAGAACTAATTATAGCGCGAAATTCAGTATGGTCTACTGATACTCCCTCTTTATCAAGATCGATTTTCATATTCGTGTTCATCAGGATCTTGATTGGTTTACCGGATGTGCAACCGAATTTCTTGATGAGGTCTCGAGTGTATTTGCTTTGATTGATGAACGTTCCCTTCTCTGATTGTTTGACTTGAAATCCGAGGAAATAATTCATCTCTCCCATCATTGACATCTCGAATTTATCCTTCATCATCTTTTCAAATTGTTGACACATGGTGACATTCATAGATCCGAATATAATGTCATCTACGTAGATCTGCATAAGTAATATGTCGTCGTCCAGTCGAATGTTGAATAATGTGAGGTCTACTGTGCCCTGGGTGCTTGTTTTAACCCATACGGAGCCTTTCTGAGTTTGTAAACTTGATGTCCCTACTGAAAGCGGGAGGCTGTTCTACATAGACTTCTTCTTTTAGCACGCCGTTCAGGAATGCAGACTTCACATCCATTTGATAGACTTTGAAGCGTTGATGTGTTGTGTAGGCTAGGAATAGTCTGATTGCCTCCAATCTTGCAACTGGAGCGAAAGTTTCGTCGAAATCTATCCCTTCGGCTTGACAATAGCCTTTTGCCACGAGTCTCATTTTGTTCCTTATTATGACGTTGTTCTCATCTCGCTTGTTCTTGAAGACCCGTTTAGTTCCGATCATATGTTGATGTCGGGGTCTATCAACAAGCTCCCATACTTCATTTCTCGCGAACTGATTGCGATGATCCAATCAGCATCCTTAAGTGCATCCTCAACTGATTGAGGTTCTTCAGTAGATAAGAAGCGGGAATATAGTGCGCTTTCTCCCTGACAGAATCTGGATCTTGTCTTTATACTAGCTGAAGGATCTCCAATAATTAAATCAGAAGTGTGAGCGTCTAGCCACGATCGACAATGTTTTAACTCTTCATCTGAAATTTGTTCAACACAGATAGTAGGTGAATTAGGCATTTCAGTTGTACTATTCTGAGATTGAAGTAATTCAGTTACTAGAGTCGGGTCTACTGAGTCACCAGGTTCAGGGCATTCAGCTCAGGAACTTCATTTGTTCCCCCTGAATTATTATCCTCAGTAGAGGTCTTAGTTACCACTTGCGTTTCTTCATCGACCTGAGTTACCTGGGATTGACTTTGTTCAGTAGAGTCAATCTGTTCAGCTACGTCTGCTGGTGGCTGAGATTCATTAGTCTTATCTTCAATTTCCTCTTCTGATTCATCATCCCAACAACAGCTGGATCTTCTCAACATTATCTTTCAAGCTTAGATCCTGTAGCTTTTTACTGATGTCCTCAGATTCTAATTTTGAGTTTCTGCTCCTGTCTTCAGTAGCAAACTCATTAAAAACAACATGAGGGCTTTCCTCCACGCAAAGGGTCCGGTAGTTAAAAACTCTGAAGGCTTTGCTGATCTGGGAGTATCCTAAGAAGAATCCCTGGTCTGACTTACTATCAAAAGTCTTTAACTGATCATTTCCATTATTGTGGATAAAGCACGAACACCCAAAAATATGGAAATAAGATAAGAAAGGCTTCCTGCCGTTCCATAATTCATATGGTATCTTCTGATGTTGTTTTGTCACTAGAGATCTATTCTGAGTGTAACATGCAGTGTCAGTTGCTTCTGTCCAGAATTTAGATGGGAGTCCTGAGTCTGAGAGCAGGGTTCTTGCTGCTTCTTTGAGTATTCTGTTCTTCCTCTCAGCAATCCCATTTTGTTGAGGCGTGCGCGCGGCAGACGTCTCATGCTCTATGCCTTCAGCTTTGCAGAACTCTTCCACTATCGAATTCAGGAACTCAGTTCCTCTATCTGAACGTATCTTTCTGATTTCGGTGTTGTTCTCAACACTGAGCCTTTTCAGAAGCGCAGGCAACTCTGTTTTGACGTCAGACTTGTTGGCAATAAATACGAACCATGTGTAGCACGAGTAGTCATCAATGACCACTAAAGCATATTTCTTGCCTCTGATCGTCACTGGAGACTGGACCGAACAAATCCATATGTAGCAGCTGAAGGATTCCATCAGTGGAAGGTGATGGAACAGGCGGATTTTGCTTCTTAGTTTGCTTTCCCTTCAGACATGCTTCACACTGAGTGTCTTTGCTAAATACTTCATTCGGCAGTCCTCTTGCTAGAGCGTTTCTAGCTAGCTTGTTGAGCGTCTTGAAGTTGAGATGACTTAGTCTTCTGTGCTAGAGCCACCCCATTCTATTTTCGTTCTTCGCCAGCAAGCATGCTTCAGGTTCAGCTGAGTTCCAGTCAGCTACATAGATATTCTTTTTTGCGCGAACCTGATAACACTGTTTTCCCTATAGATTTATCAATAACATCACAGAAACTAGCGTCAAAAATCACTCTATTCGAGTTATCACAAAATTGACTAACAGAGAGAAGATTATGTTGAAGTCCTTCAACATATGATACTCTTGGAACTGTGGCGGTTCCAATGCTGAGTGTTCCGTAGCCTCTGGTATAGCCCTTTGCATTATCTCCAAACTCGATTTTGGGTCCTTCTTTAGCAGTATAATTCTTCAGTAGGTTCCTCTGGTATGTCATATGTCTTGAGCATCCTTTATCCACGTACCAAGGGTCCTTGTGCACCTGCAAAACAGAATTATATTCAGGTACCCTTTATTTTTGATTTTGGGTCCTTAGATGTTAGTTTTGGAAACCTAAATCTATCTCACGACCCTGGTGGTCTCAGACAGTTTCTTCCCACTCTGATCAACATACTTTACCACTGGACTGGTCGATGCTGACTTCTGAGGCTTTGCTGGTTCAGGAGTACTGATCTTCTGAGTTGGTGGACTGCTGACCTTAGCCTTCTGAACGGCTTTCTTCTTCTCCTTCTGACTTTTAGACCCTCTCCTGACTATAGGATCATTATAATATGACCCATAGTGAGCTGGATGTGTCAGCTGCGGGGTCCATACTGATCAGCCCACTTAACTCTGTTAGTTCCCCCTTGACTGAACTAGGGTGATTTTGAGCTAATCTTCTTGTCAGAATACTGATAGCTAGGATGAGGTGCCTTCATCTTCTATTTGTTCTTTACTAGGGGGTTCAGGATCTCAGCATTGATAGTCTCCCCTTGAACAAACCTATCAGTTAGCCGGTTCTCTGAGCGTACGGGGGCAGATGAGGAGGCTCCATGGCTGAACCCGAGTCCCTCCTTGCAATGCTTTGGATTGTTGTTGGCTAGCATCGCTTCAAGCTTTTTCTCAGCGCCCATGTATCTCTCTGTCATTAGATTCCTCCAGACATCATCACTCTTTTTAAGCATTTCATGCTCAGTCTGAAGTTCTGAGAACTTTTGCTTCAGTAGACTCAGTTATGTATCTTTCTGAGTTAAGTCATTGGTCAGTACTGAGATCTGATCTTCTTGATGCTGAGACTTGGCCATCAGAGAGTTAATCTCCTCCCTGAGTCTCAACACAAGTCCTTCTGACTCAGTAGCAACCTGACTCTCCTGAGAAAGTCTCCGATTCTCCACTTTCAGGGTATCCGATTCTTGAAGAGTCTTACTGAGCTGCAGGCACATCTGAATCTGCTCATCTAATAATTCTTCGTATGCGATCGAGATGTCCAGATTCTCTTCTGCACCTGAAATGGTGTCGTGTGTGCAATGTGAAGAGGAGTTAAATGGAGCGTGAGAGTTTACCTCATCCTCTTTTCCTGCCATAAGACACTTTTCAGCATCTTCTTCAAGCTCTACGGCCATGAATGCCGCTTCATCGTCTAATGAATCCATGAAGGAGTCAACTTCATCTGAGTTTTCTGAGAGTTCACCGACAATATATGCTTGACTCTTCTTGATGAACATCTCCCTTCGAGCTTTTCGTATTGCTCTCTCAGCTGTACTGAGCTCAGGACAGTCGTATTGGTAATGTCCTAGCTTCTTGCAGTTGTAGCAGGAGGTGATTTTGCTATCTTTGCTCTCACTGTCTTTCGACTGAGCTGAATCCTCCTGTTTCCTGTAATCAGAAGTGTGCGGTTCAGGAGTGCGCTTGGGTGTATACTCAGACTTACCCTTTGAGTGTCTGACAACTCTAGAGAGCTTTATGCGCCTCTCATTCTCCTTCTGATACTTCACGGCAAGCAGTGCATATTTCTTAGCGAGGTTTCCTTCTTGTAGATCGCTGATTGAAGGCTCAGCTTTGCTAGATGCGGGAGCTGCTGTGCTGACTGATGCTTTGAAGGCATGGTCGATCTGGGTGTCAGCTTCAGCTCGCTGCTTCCTTTGGGGTAGGCCGAACTCGAACTCCTCAGCTTTTAAATCTGAAAAATATGATCAGGAGAAACAATATCAAGGTCAGAATGTCTAAGCAATGTAGCGAATAGAGTCCAATGTCCGTCCGACAGTGCTCTCAAGATTTTGAGATTCATTTCTAGGTTGGAGAACGTCTTTCCCAGCCTGTTGATAGTGTTCATCAGATGCATAAATCTGACGTTGAGATCTTCAATAGTGTCGCCAGGCATGAGAGACAGTCTCTCCAGCTTCTGAAGTTCCAGCGCAAGTTTGTTTGCCTTGATCTTCTGAGTCCCCCGACTCAGTAGCGCCAGAGCATCCCAGAGTTCTTTCGTGGACTTACAGTCCTGAACTCTTCCGAGATAAGAATCACTCAGGGTGGTCAGTATGGCTTTCTGGCAACCCGGTCTAGATTGTGAAGCTTCTTCTCTTCAGGAGTGAAAAGGCTTCTATCTTTGGGGATCTTCTTCCCGGTCACCATGCCACCTCCTTGTGCTGGATCCTGGACTTTGACGCTATCAATCATAGGGACGATAGGTCCGTCTTCTAAGACAACTATCATGCTATCATGGAGGGAAGTCAGATGAGCTTCCATTCTGACTCGCCATACCCCATAGTTCTCTACTGAGAACATGGGTACCATCCTGATTCCTGACATATCAGACATTGTAAATTGTGATATGAATGAAGAATGATATGCAGTGAAAACGTTTTTTAGGATCTGTTCAAGTAGACCAGTTTCAGAAAAATAAGAGTCTTAGAGAACTCCTGCTCTGATACCAATTGTTGGTCCTGAGATAAACGTTCAGGTGTAGAGAGGGGCGGGGGGTGAATACACCTGAAAACTTTCGCAGCTTAAAACGCGAAAAGTCCTTTTCAGGAGAGTCCCTTGCTAAACAAGTTCAGTAGACCAAATAAGTTGTTCTGAGTCGCATGGTAGAGTGACTGACTATACTGAGGCCTGCTAGCTGACTGAAGTTAGAATTCAGTACCGTTCAGTAAAAGTTCAGTAGAGTGCGAAAATGTGTAGGCCCAATTCAGTTGAGTTAGAAAACGTTTTTATTAAAACTGTTTCAGTATATTAGTGCAGTCTTTTAAGCTTTTCTGAAACACAGTTGAATAATTTTGTAAGATATTTTCAGTATGAACATAAATCAATGCAATAGTAAAACAGAACACACAGAACACAACGATTTTTAAAGTGGTTCGGATATCAAACAATCCTACGTCCACTCTCCCGAAAAGATCAGGAGGCTATTTTATTATACTAAGTTAGTCTCAGTCGGTTTGTGCACTGGACAAACACAGGTCTTGAAGATTATACTGAGCAAGTCTCAATTTACAAGGATCAAACTAAAGCGTTTGACAAACTCTCCAACTATGAAAGATTTCTTTGCAATAAAGAACCGTTCAGGGATGAACTCCTTCGATCTAAGCTATAGATATGGTTAGCTGAGCTTAGGTTAGAGGGAAGGGAACGAGAATGAGGCTTTTAGAGCGACGAACAGTGAGGTATAAACTCTGGGTTCGTGTTCAATCGCTTGGATACTAGAGGCTATGAATCTAATTTAGCTCGGTTCCCTTTAAGCAAGAATGTCGCCTTTCGCTTGAAGATTTTCTCTGAATTTCTTGCGGAAAGCTTGAGTTGGTTGGTTTTTGCTCGTAATCGCTCGTGTGTTCTTCGTATGTGTCTTGGTGAGCTTCGATTTGAGTTCTTCCCTCTATTTATAGAGATGTGTCATGGAAAGATCCGTTGGAGACGATGATCCATGTGTCACTCTCTTTTGGGTAGCTAACGGCTCTTTCAAAGAAATCTGGCTGAGTCTTTTCCCTCCATTTCTGAAAATATGTTGACTTGCAGCTTTAATCAGAAAGTAGACAGTTGGCTGCTCGTCATTGGTCGAGGCTGTAGAAAGTAGTTGAGATAAACAGACTTCAAGGTAGATCTGAAGCTGACTTCTCTGAACCTCGTATGACTCTATTGATTTAACAAGTAAGATCACTGACAGTTAAAAAGACTGTCTGGCCGTTGCTGAGTCTGACCTTGGTTCAGTAGTATACTCCTGCTGAGTCCAACTCTACTGAAGGTCAACTCTGAGTTCAGTGAACTACTCCTGCTGAGTCCAGTTCCACTGACTCCTTTCAGTATGCTTCTGCTCCTGCTGAGTCCAGCACTACTGAGCAATAAAATTCTCTCGACCTGCAGATCGAGCATCTCCCTAATAGAGTTACGCTAGTCGCACTACCTAAAAGGTCTTTAAAGAGATTTTATTGTATTGCACCCACATAGCTACCTAATGGTTGCTTCAATCACTTGAAGTGGACGAAGACTCATTTAGACCTATAGAAGATAACAAAGATGTTTTAGGAGCAAAAGTTCCTTACTTATGTGCAATTGGAGAATTTGAAATGGTATTGACCATCATTTGTTATCTTCGAGACAAACATGATATTGGTCTATTTATGAGAGTAATGATATATCGACATATTTCATGCTATTATCTAGAATGATAATTAAACTTTTGTTGCACATATTAGTGTAGACATTGAATATAACCTTGAATATTGTTATCTTGAGGGGGAGTAACAGATTGCAAATAATCCTCAAGATTAGACTGACTCCTAAAGGTCAAATGGTTGTACTCTTTTTTCCTATCTAAGTTTTTTCCCAAAGGGTTTTCTTAGTTAAGGTTTTTAACTAGCATCCAATGCAACACACGAGTAAATGAGTCATTGAGATTGATTCATAAAAGAGCCAATGTAACACATGATCTCCAAAAGAGTGGCGGCATCAACATCCAGAAAATTCACTCAAGTGACGTGACAATCTGGCGGATTCTTTTACAAAGGCATTACCAACCTCAATATTCAAGAAGTTGGTACACAAGATCGATATGCGCCGACTCAAGGATCAACAATGACTATATTGAGGTGGAGCAGCTGTACTCTTTTTCCTTCGGTCAGTTTTTATCCTAATGAGTTTTTCTGGCAAGGTTTTAACGAGGCAGCAGTTTCTTTTAAGGATAGTCAATCAAGGGGAAGTGTTGTAAATATATATACTTACCATATATTATGATGATCATTCTATACTCTAAAAGCCTAAAAGTCCATGAACTCATCCTGTAAACCCAAAAAGCTCATTAGTTTATCTTGTATTATATAAATAGAGGTCTCCACCCTCATAATAATACACATCTATTTATCATTCTCTCTATTATTCTCTCTTTCTATTTAATTTATAATAAATTTCGAGATATACTAAGCAAAAAAGTGGACCTATAAACATTTATATTTAAACAGTAGAGATTTCGAATTTGAGAGTCCTCGATGGAAAGTGGACCTATAGATATTTATTAGTAAAATGGAGAAATTTCAAATTCAAACCAAGTGAAAAAGTGGGCCTATAGGTAGAATAAAATAGGATGAGAGCATGTACGGACCATTCAAATTTACTCCATTCATTGGCTATTGAATAAAGGAGGATAGAAGGGCAGTACTAACGTACATATTCGCATCGGCAACTTGTAATTTAAATCTTATCGTCTGCGGTGAGAAGAAAAAGTCCCTTTGGGATGGGAGAGGCTGCCACGTGGAACAAACCCCATGCCTTACCATAAATACCCACGGATCCCTCCTATTCATTACCACAATTAGTTCTTACCACTTACCAAGTTCCCCCAAAGGCTTTCGGTTGGAAGGTTCCAGAAGCGTTTATTTGAGTGCCTTTTAGGTGTCAAACAGGCTCTATCTTGAGATTTTGAAAAGGTGAATAGCATTATATTAAATGCTAGGCATAATGAGTATAAGACCCTCAAAAAATCTCTTTTCATAGGTGTATGAAGTTTCGTATTGGATTTTTAAAGCGAGCAATAGAGACTTCTTTTAACTTAAAATTCTAGGTCAAAGGCAGACCTTCGTCAAAATACCTTCACATCTGAATTAGAAGAATCCCAATAATGAATTAGAGCACCTGGAGTCATCTCCTTATTTTAATCTTATTTTCCTGTCAAGAAAAAAATATGGCGGATTTGTTGATATTTCTATTAGTTAATAAAAGAGCCCAATGCAAAAAAAAAAAAAAACAGAAAAAAAGGCAAAAGCTTCAGTAACGGTCGGAGGATAATAAAAAGTCATAGCCAACCCTGTAGCTACTTGTACAAAAAAAAAGTAAGCGTAATTCCCCCTAAACAATAAAATATATTGACACAGGGAGAAACACATTTACTAGTTATATCATCCGCAATCGCTTGAATCTCGTGACGTTCTTCGAACCAATCATAGACTTCATTGAGATAAGTGAAACCCCCAGTCTGGTATATGAAACTTTCATCTCGTACAGCTCAAGCAGAAACACCCAATAAAAAAAACAATAGTAAGATATGGAATAGAAAGTTTGAAATTTCTTAATCTCCAATTCAATCTTCTCTAAATGTACGAACAGAGAAAAAACAGGAAAACACTTCTTTGTGGTGATAGTACCAAAATATCAAGTTTGAGAGAGTCTAAGCCAACAATGTTCCGAGATACGATATTCATTTCATTGTTAACTTCGACTCTCTCAAGTTACCAATTACTACGGGTTAAGTATCATCCGTATTATAAGTCTGGTATCAAGCTTCTTCACAAATATTTATACCTTTTATTTCTTCGTAACTTATTATATTTAAAATTTTAGGTACAATTATTGTCTATTACCTATTTTTACCTCATGATGCTTTTTGTAAGTTGTGTCAAACTTCAAACAATAACATTTATATACCCCTTATTGCTTCATAACTTGTTCTAAGATTTTAGGTACAACTATTGTCACGACGCGTATAGCGGCATTTCTCAACGAGAATTGTTAAAACAATTGCCTAGTGTGCAATCCAAGAAAAAATCCACAATATTCTCATTGCTTCCTATTTTTACCCCTTTTTTGAAAAAAAAAATATAAATATTATGCTATTTTTTGTCTCAAAATATTATTTGGATCTATGTTATATTACAAAGATGAAATGACAATTATGTAAGAAATACTCCATAAATATTTAATTCGGGTTGGAATTTTCAGTTAAAATCGACTCCCTACGCTATCGATGGATTAATGGGCCTAGATTTGGGCTGAAGAATTTAATCCTTCTGATGTTAGAATAGAAAGGGTATAGAATTGGGCTTTTTACAAGTTCGTACTGGGCTTCTTAGCGGCTTTCATCTAGAAGTTTCCAGTGTTTTTTTGGGTCTGGACAATAAACAGAGAATCGAAAAGCCGGTTGTTTAATCTTAAAAGTTAGAGAAATTTTATGTTGAGGTGGGCTTTAGAGTGAACTCTTGATTAATTTTATTGTTTTATTCTAATAAACCATGTACTTTTTGTTCTTGTTTCCATTGATTTTTTGCAATTTTTAATTTATGTTTAATGGAATTGTAAGTGTAACATTAACCCTCTTGTCAAAGTCAATTTAAAATTACACTGCATGGGTTATGGGGACCATTTGAGAAAGTAAAATTGTTAGAGAATATGATTATGTGGAATAATGATTGCGAGGACAATAATTAAGAAAAGTAAAATTACTGAAGAATTTGATTCCCTTTAATATGATTCTAAGAAAAGCAGATTACTAGCACTTATTTGGATTATACTAGAAAATATTAAATAATGTTATCAATAATATGAATAAAATATTTTAATTATTAATTATTTCCTAAAAATAATTATTTTATTATCAATTCATAAATATATAAAATCACCCAAAATATTATTGATAACCTTTTGTTATTATAATAATTTATAATAAAATATTCAAAAACATTTTTGAATAATTTTTTTGTATAAAATATCTTTTTTTAATATTAATAACATAAATAATAATAATAATAATAATAACAATAAACTTATTTAAGTACTAAAAAAAATAATAATAAATATTACAATGATAAAAACAAGTTATTTATTAAAGTACTCACTTATTTTTAATATAATATTTTTCCGAATAATAATAAGATTATTTAAGCAAAATAATAATTATTATATTTATTATTGTTGTTTATAAATAAAAATAATAAAAGTACAAATAAATAAAAATATTTTATTATTTTAGAAATATATTAACATCAAAATAATAATATAATTATTCAATAATACCTAATTATCATTTTATTTTTATTGAAAAAACAGAATTTATAATAATAATAATAATAATAATAATAATAATAATAATAATAATTAATAATAATAATAATAATAATAATAATAATAATAATAATAATAATAATAATAATAATAATAATAATAATAATAATAATAATAATATATTACTTTCCTTGTCCTAAGGAAAAAGAATATTTATTCTGAACTAGAAAAAAAAAATGCACAATTACTACACTATTTTCCTTATTTCTAGTATTCTTATTACTTTTCCCATATGTTCCTAAAATTGAACGAAACATAAAATTTTAAAATCTTGGAATCAAATTATTTTCCATAAACTAACAAAAACAAGATTTTAACAATTTGGAATCATATTACTTTCCTAATGCAGAATCGTTACCAACCAAATGGGGTCAGAGAGAAAATAAAAATGCAAAACGAACTTTTGTACTCGATCAGTAGATCTACATCAACAAACTTTAGGGACGTGAATCTAAATCCGTAAAACATATACCACAAAATAGAGTATATTCGTCCGACTGACTAATCTTCTAATAATGAATTGCACGTCAAACATAATAGAGACCTGTCTATTTATAAGTTACAAAAATGACAAATTGAAAATAATTATTAGTTTTACGGTGTGCAATAGAGCTCAAATTAGATCCAGAACCAATATAGAATAGGACACAAATTCCTTATTTAATACACATCGAATTTGAGACACCTATTAAACAATTTTGTTCTTAACGTCTGATTTGAACTGCTAACATACATACATCACAAAAGTGAAACGTGAAAGGCTATGAACTAAATAAAAAAAACGTTACATATAACTCACGATCGAGATTGTCGTTTTAAAGTCCACAATATGAATTAACGTCTTTGAAAGCACATCGTAATCAAGCTTAATTTTCATCATCTAAGTAATACAATACTAAACAAAATAAAAATTGCAGTACTGCAAATTCTTCTTTCTATAATGTATCTCATTGATATGATAAGATAAAACTAAAATACGAAAAGATCAAGAGAAGATCAGATTGATAAAAAATATAACCGTTCCTGGTTTTCAGCTCCTCAACTTGCTTATCTTATAGTGGTAATCGGATTGAAGCATGATGCTGGAAAAGTAGACAAGAAATTTTGATACTGTCTTCTTTTGACTCGTCTTACGATGAAATGAGCTTTCCACAATGGCCACATCATGAATCAGGCCCACCCATTTTCCTCAATTCAAATCGATCGAGTTAAGATGATCTAATGGTAGAATTGTGTCAGAATCATAACAATATACTTATAATTAAGTCGAGTCGCCATTCGACTTGATCGACTTACAATTTATATTTTATATGTGATCTACAATCTATTGTGTATGAAATATATTTATTCAGTACGCCCATCAAATGATATTTACAGATTCATCTTGTCGACACAAAAAAACTATCAGAAGTCAGTGTAAGCGTAAAGATACATATATTTTTGAGCAAACACACACAAAGAAACGATATGCATGCGTTTGCACTTTCAAATATTTTGATGCATGCACCAATGGAAATTTCTCTTCTCCAATCCTTTTCTTTTCCTTTTTACTTTAAATCTCCCTTTATATACCAAAATGGCTTTACTAAAAGTGTCATCTTATCATCATGTCCTTCCTATCTCGCAGAATTGTAACATCATCCATTTGTATATCTTCTTTCTCTTGTATGTTTTCTTGTAAAAGAAAAGGAAAAAACAGCCGACGACAAACATTATTTTTCACATGTTATATACTCCCTCCGTCCCATAATTCTTGTCCCTTATTCCTTTTCGGGACGTCCCACAATTCTTGTCCAGTTTCCTTTTTTAGTAAATTATTACACACAACTTTTTTGTGGGACCCACAACTTTATACCAATCTACACACAACTAACAACTCTCCTTAAAAACCGTACAAAAAGCAAATTGGACAAGAATAATGGGACGGAGGGAGTATGATTTATAACCGCTATTGCACTGACAATATATATTGTAGTTGATATTCTCACTTCTGCGTAAGTGGTTGATCTTAATGGCGGAACTAGAGGGGGGTCGGGAGGGTCGACCGACCCCCCGGCCGACGGAACTTCGGCTAAATAGTGCATAAGATTCGTATTGCTTATAGATAATTTTAGTGAAAAATATAATTAACTATTAGTTTGTTGTGCAGTTGGTTAATGACTTTATCTCTTTTAAGAGAGGTCTCATGTTCGAAACCCAATGCAATCATTCAATTTCTATTTTTAGACTTTCAAATTATTTATTTTCTAGTTTTTTTTAGTTTTATTACAAGTATAATTAATTCAATATACACGAATAACTCTCTCACATGTTATAAAAAAATTTCTCCCTTTTTTCTACTAGTTATATAAGTATATTTCTCATAACAAATACAAGAAATAATATATATATTACTCCCTCTGTCCCGCTATTTCTGTCCTACTTGCCTAATCGGACTGTCCCGCTATTTCTGTCCTCTTTCCTAAAATAGTAAAAATTACTTTTAAACATTAAATGAAGTGGGTCCCCCTTACTCACTACTCAACCCTTACATTCTTATACTCTCTCTCTTCAAAAATCTATCTCTCACTCGATTATGTTCCGCTCCGAACTCAGAAAATTATGATTTTTATCTTTTTGAAAACTTTAGATTATTTCTTCAAATACAATATAAAAAAAATATAAAAAATAAAAATCGATTGCATTTCACTAGCCTTGCAAAAATTTGGATAATTCTCATTTCTTTCCACCAATCACTCCTCGAAAACTGTGTCATTTTCTTTATACAATTAAAACTCATAAAATACACACTAAATTAAAATTTTTTAATTTCCGTGCCGAAGTCAATTGGGACGTTTTTAGCGGGACGGAGGGAGTATATCTTTCATATCGTATTTGTGTTCGAACCATTTAAAACTATATTTAGCAACTTTCGATTTTTTCTCTGCCTTCGACCACCGTTGTTCCTCTATTTCGACCCCCCAACTTCATAGCTCTAGTTCCGCCACTGGTTGATCTAATGTTCAATCCGCATTGGTTGAATGATATTATACATAAACACAGGTTATAAGTCGATAACGATAATCTCAAATAAGGTTTCATATTTATGTTTTGCTCGAAAAACGAAGCTAGAGTAGAGAGTACTAAGATATGTTTCTTCATGGTGTTGTATTGAACCTGAAAATCTAACTTCCATTCTTGATTGAGAGAAAGCTTGTGTGGTTGTTCAAAAATGGGAAAAGAAAACTCAAAACCCTAAAAGGAGACAGCAGTGCATGCATGTTGATGAGATTTAATGGTTGATGACATTTTACGTATGCTTTTGTCAGAGCCCCTTTTTTATTTAATTACGACAGCAATTCCTTTTTATCTCTTTGCTCAACTCTCCCCACATGCATGGTTTCAGATTAAGAAATTTCTAGAAATGGAAAGAACAAACTATATCATTAATATGTTTCATGACTAGAAATAGTTCACATTTTAAAGCATGTCGTTGAGAATTCATTGTATCAAAAGAATTCTTGTTGAGCCGGTGCCTCCCAAATTTTGCCAAAACCTAATTTTCAAAGTAATTTTTTGAAAAAAAATTATTTAGCACCCTGAAATCCTGCACTATAAACTTTTTTTTGAAACTACAGATTTTACCACAATCCATGTGATCTGCCCCTGCTTATTTGTAGAATTAATTTTTATTTTTCCTTATATTTTTTTGCGATTTTATCTGAATTATCCTATATTCTTCGAAGTTCATAAACTAATTACTTGAAATTGGGCCTCTTATATATATATATATATATATATATATATATATATATATATTTGGATCATGTGAGAACCCACATTTAACGTGAGAACTAAGAACGATACATAATCATTATATGTTTCATGCATAATCCTTATGTATTTTTTATGCAAAAAAAAAACTATAATTTTACATTATGCATAACCCTTATATGTTTTATATAGAAGACAAAAATATAAAATTATAGGTAATTTTTTTGCATTAAATATATAAGGATTATGCATAAAACCTATAAAAATTATGCATGGTTCGTAGTTCTCACGTTAAATGTGGTTCTCACTAGATCCATATATATATATATATATATATATATATATATATATATATATATATATATATATATATATATAGGAAATGGATCAAAAGAGATATTGGATTCAAAAGAGAAATGAGAACCAATCTCCTCCATCTATTTCCTTAATCTATGACCACCATTTTTCCCACAATAAGCATTTTAAAATAATTCAAAAAAGGAGAAATTAACTTCATTATGGGCAATAGAGTAATCTTACCCTTTCTTTAAATTAATGCATAGCTTGTGTTATGTTTTATGCATATTTACTCACAATTTCATGCATACTATCAAACATAATAAAACAAGTACGATTAATTCAATATCTAAGTTACGATTAATTCAATTCCGCTTGTATATTTATCCATATTCATGTTTAATGTCATAATTAAACAAGTATAATAATACCTAATAAGAACAATATACTTTAACTAATCAAACAATTGAGAATATGATTAATTAACAAAGCATAACTACAATTGTTTCTATTAAAAACAAAATTAAGTTCTAACAAAACAATTAATTGTCTTTGAAATCTCAATCTCATTATCTACAATATGTTCTCCACCTATCTAGTATTCAACTTCATTTCCTCGAAATGACTCAAAGCTTTCCATCACCTTTGAATGTCTCCATGTGCCTCATTTAATATGCCCCTGCAAAAAAAATTAAGATTCAATCATGACAATCTACACTTTCATGCAAATCGCCACTCAATTTTATGCATACTTACTCATAATTTCATGCATACCAATTAATAGATTCATGCATATTACTTCAAACGCAATATGAAACGCAATCCGTCACATACATCACAATGCATTCATTTTCATGCATATATAACATCTCATTCATGCATATCATTCTACAGATTCATGTATATTACTTCAAATACAATATTAAACGCAGTCTGTCACATGCTTCACAATGTATTCATTTTCATGCATATATAACATCTCATTCATGCATACCATTCTACATATTCATGCATATTACTTCGAACACAATATAAAACGAATCCGTCACATGCTTCACAATGCATTCATTTTCATGCATACCATTCTACAGATTCATGCATATTACTTCAAACACATTATACAGATTCATGCATATTAATGCTACGTATGCAATCGCGAAATGAATCTGTAGAATGGTGTGCATTCACAATGCAAATCGCCACTCAATTTTATGCATACTTACTCACAATTTCATGCATACCATCAAATAGATTCATGCATATTACTTCAAACACAATATGAAATGCAATCCGTCACATACATCACAATGCATTCATTTTCATGCATATATAACATCTCATTCATGCATACCATTTTACAAATTCATGTATATTACTTCGAATACAATATTAAACGCAGTCCGTCACATGCTTTACAATGTATTCATTTTCATGCATAGATAACATCTCATTCATGCATACCATTCTACATATTCATGCATGTTACTTCGAACACAATATAAAACGCAGTCTATCACATGTTTCACAATGCATTCATTTTCAAGCATATATAACATCTCATTCATGCATACCAATCTATAGATTCATGCATATTACTTCGAACACATTATACAGATTCATGCATATTAATGCTACGTATGCAATTGCGAAATGAATCTGTAGAATGGTGTGCATTCACAATGCATTCATTTTCATGCATATATAACATCTCATCCATGCATACCATTCTACAGATTCATGCATAATACTTCGAACACAATATGAAACGTAGTCCGTCACATGCTTTACAATGCATTCATTTTCATGCATATATAACATCTCATTCATGCATACCATTCTACAAATTCATGCATATTACTTCGAACACATTATACAGATTCATGCATATTAATGCTACGTATGCAATCGCGAAATGGCATTTCAAATAGGGCAATAATTGCGTAACTCGACGAATATATGTAGAAACAGACCATAAAATACAACAAGATAACAAGATTTGAAAACAAATCACAGATCTAGGAATAAAAACCATAGATCTTAGGTTAAAAAACGTAGATCTATGGTTAAAAATCACAGATCTAGGTTTAAGAATCATAGATCTAGGAATAAAAATCTCGATTGGAAGGACGAACCTCGAAGAAATTCCCAAATTTACGTAAAAAACCCTAGGTTACAACTCCATAAACCTTCGATTTCTCAGCAAATCAACTTTGAAATTGAAGAAACGAACTTCAAATTTTGTGGAATTGAGATGGAACAACATAAATAGGAGTGAAATCGATGGGATTTGTTACAACTCGATAAACCTTTGATTTCTTAGCAAATCGACTTCGAAATTGAAGAAACGAACTTCAGATTATGTGGAATTGAGATGGAACAACATAAATACGAGAGAAATCGACAGGATTTTAGGCTAGGGAGGTTTTCGATTTGAGAGAGGGAGAGAAGAGAAGAGAAGAGAGAGAGAGAGAGAGAGAGAGAGAGAGAGAGAGAGAGAGAGAGAGAGAGAGAGAGAGAGAGAGAGAGAATGGAGGTGTTGAAGTATGTTTTCAAAATAGGGAAGTGTTTCTTCAAATTAGATTTATTCTTCTTTTCAATTTTGTCATTTTCTCCCTTTTTATTTTTTTAAATGAGAATATGTGGTGTAATCTTGGCCATTGATTTGGGATGAATCTAAGGTAAGGATTAGTTCTCATATCTCTTTTGAATGTTGGATCTCTCTAGAACCATACCCTATATATATATATATATAGGGGGTGGTTCAAATAGGAACACCCCTTAGAGTGAGAAATAAGAACAATTATAGGCCTTTAGATTATGTTAATTGATGGATGAGATCTGTTTTATTTTTTTTTCGGCCGAAATGCACCATATACTTGTTAAAATTTGCACAAAGGATATAATTGTCAATTGCTTATTATAATAACCTAAAACTATGTATATAGCAAAAATTATTCCAAAAGAAAACCAGATCTGTTTTTTCCGAAACTGCGCGTTTACACCTTGTCATCTTCGTTCTGCGGTTTGTGTATCATCTCTTTGATTTTTCTTTGGTTGTTTTTGTTTTTGCGTTTCTGTATCGAATTGTTTATGGCGAAAGAGCAACATATCTGATTTTTCCGAAAATAAGTTTACACCATTTGTCTTCGTTCTGCAGGATGTTGTTCTTCTCTTTGATTTTTCTTTGGTTTTCTGTTTCTCCTTTCTTTATGGTATTGTCCAGATCTGATTTTTCCTATTTGACCGATTCTTCTCAAAATTGTGAATTTTGACCGATTTTGATTCCAAGAGTTGATTCTTCTCAAAATTGTGAATCAAATCCTCCTCAAACTGTTCAAGTTCGAAATTTTGACCGATTTGATTCAAGTTCGAAGTTGGTGTTTGTGTACAAGAGCAGTTTGGGGACTGTACAAGTTCGGATGACCGATTTTGATTCTCCTCAAAATTCCTCGATTTTGATTCTTCTTGAGCCAAAAACTTTTGGCCTGAAGGTAATTGAGTCCCCAACTTCCTCAAATGAGTCAATTGAATCCTCAAAGAAGGAGGCACGTTCAAAGTTGGTGTTTCGTTCGAAACTATTTCGGATTTGGATGTGATTTGTTGATTATTTTAATTTATAAATATATGCACAATTTTGCAAAAAAAAAAAAAATGCACAATTATGAGGAAAAATATGCACAACTAATGAGAAAAAAATGTACAATTACTGGGGAAAATATGCACACATTTAATGAGAAAAAATGCACAATTATTAAGAAAAATATGCACAATTAATAGGGAAAATATGCACAATTAATGATAAATAACGAAAAGATGAAATTATTAAGGAAAATCTGGGACGAGACTTAGATCTAGGACGATAATTAGTGAAACTACGCACAATTAACGATTCTTCTCGTAAAATCTGGGGCGAAACTTGATGATATTAAAACATTGAAGAGAATTAATAAAAATAACGTTTACAGCAAAGGAAAGAATATAAAAAAAATAATAGATTGTGCAAAATTACAAACATAACCTCAGTGCAAACTTTTTGCCTTAAATGTGCATTTCGGGATTTTAAATGATGGCATGATCTGGAGCGTTGAATTACTTGATCAAACGGTTATAAACTGTTCCTATTTCTCACTCTAAGGGGTGTTCTCATATGATCTCTCATATATATATATATATATATATATATATATATATATAGGGTGTGGGTCTGGTGAGAACCTCCCTATTTGTGAAAACTAGGAACTAATCATGGCCTTAGATTTCATTAATTTAATGGTCCAGATTTAATTATTTTTTATTTATTTTTAAATATAATTTTAGTATGTTTATTTAATGAAGGTTAAGATTGTAATTTTTATATTTATGGATTTATAGATAAGGCAAGTTTCGTAATATCTAATTTAAAAGATCGTGTATTTATAGATAAGGCAAGTTTCTTAATATCTAATTTAACTTTTAATTAACATATTAATTAATGTGGATAAATATAGCAACAAACAATTTAAATAACTTCCCATATTATTAATTCCAAAATCATAATTCATTAAAAATCTACCATTTAAAACTGTATTTTATACATAAAAATATTCAAAAAATCTATTTTACTATGCATAAAAGTCTCTTTCATTATGCAAAAAATCACACATTAAAAGTGTATTCAATTATGCATAAAACTTTAGCTCATTATGCATAAAACTTTAGTACATTATGCATAAATATCTCTTGCATTATGCATAATAGTCTCTTGCATATTGCTAAAATCATGTTAAGCAAATATAAAATTGCCGGATTTGTAAAAATAAATTATTAATATATGCATAACAAGTTCATATTTGTGCATAACAGAAAACTAACATATGCATAAAACTTGTAAAGACAAATTACTAATATATGCATAACTAAGTTTATATTTTTGCATAATAGACAACCACCATATGCATATTACTAATTTTTATTTGGAAGTTTGTAATAACATACTAATAATATATGCATAAGCCAATTAATATTTATGCATAAAATATTAATTACGAACACATTATCTTGAAAAAGAATCAATTCGATTAAAAAACTATTGAGAATAAAAAAACAAAGCAAGAAGAATACAGAGTAAAATTCAATCTGATTTGGCAATTAATATGTCGTTTTCAGTTTTTCTTTTTTTATGTAAAGACAAATCAGATTGAATTTTACCCTTCCTTAAGAAAACATACTAAATTAATCAATATATATTAGTAAATATCAGTTACTAATCAAATCTATATTAATAAATATCGGTTACTAAATTAAGACAAATCAGATTGAATTTTTCGGTTACTAATTATCACATAGTAAATATCGAATTATGTTAGTAACCATATATCCATATATATAAAATTATAATTATACCCTTCCTTAAAAAAACATACTAAAGATATATTTAAAAATATTGTATAAAAAAATTAGATCTGGACCATTAAATTAATCAAATCTATGGTCATAATTAGTTCCTAGTTCTCTCAAATAGGGAGGGTTCTCACAAGTTCCACTCCATATATATATATATATATATAGGGAATGGATATTATGAGATCCAAATCTTAAAAGAGATACGAGAACCGATCTCGGCCCTCCATTTCGCAAATCTAAGGCTCTCATTTTATCTCCAAAAGCTCTTAAAATTAAATCAAAAAAGGAAAAATTAGCCTCATTAAGGGCAAATCTGTAAAATTCTATTTGCTTTTTACCCTACCCCTTCAAGAATCGTTTGTAAGACAAATCTCAGTTTCATTTTCGTTCTTTCTTCAAGTCACGAGTTCGTCCATCGTTTCTTCAAATCGAAGTCTTGGAAGTTGATTATTTACGGTGGGTTTCGAAGTTCTATGTTTCTTGAGTCATTTAAGCTCATTTTCCTTGTCTATTTATCCCGATTATTGCCGATTTTGAAGATTGATTTTTGCACTATTTTCGAATTTTTACAGAATTTGCAGAACAACAAGAATTAGTTATGGTTTTCGAAAATTTGTAGTTCAATATTTGTGGAATGGTTTGTTGGGTACAAATTCTTGAAGCTCGATGTCATTTCATATTTTTTTCGTAGAGATTTTTCGATTTATAGGGTAGTAGTCGTTTTTCCAAGTGATTAGGGTTTCTCTTGTTTATTTATGAGATGTATGTATCGATTAAGTATTGTTTTTATGTTGTAGATTAACTATTATAATTTTTGCATACGTAAGGACAATGTTCATGCATCTGTATTTGTTAGTTTATGCTGATACTGTGTAATATTCATGCATGCAGTTTGTTGAATGGCTGAACCGTTACGGTCAATTGTGTCTCTTGAATCCGATGAATCCATTTACATTTCTGATTGTCCGGCCGAATTGAAACCGTATGTTGGACGGAAATTTGTTACTCTTGATGAGGCTGAAATTTTCTATAGAGACTACGAAAGTTTGTGCAGTTTCGATATCCGTAAGTGGTCAATAAAACGTCATGGGGAAGGGTCTATTATGCGTAGATATTTAGTGTGCAATAGAGAAGGGGAGAAATTCATGGACGTTGATAATGTTAATTCGAAGAAAACAAAGCGAATGTGTAATTCAAAACGGCCATCTTGCTTTGCACGCGTTGTATTTAAATCCCACCCTGAAAGGTGTAATTCAAAACGATCTGTTCACCCTTATTTTCTGAATGGGTTTTCTGCGTCTTCTTCCTCGTTCTCAGATACCCCCTTAAATTGTTTTGTAATTCGAAGTTAAATATAATGAATTCGGTGTGCATAATTATTCAACTACATATGAAATAACTACTTATATATAATACATGAAAGGGGTTATTAAAATGGAAAATGAAATAATTATATTTGTGCTTATATAATTAATAATTTATGCATACACAGAATTAAGTTTATGCATACCTTAGAAACAAATTTTACAGAATACCAAACTAACAAGGCTTGCAACTGTATCACCAACTATGTATTCAACATGTAATTTCGTGCTTATGCAATTCATAATTTATGCATATATAGAAAAAAGTTTTTGCATACGTTGGAAATACAATTTGCAGAAAACAAAACTAACCTGTCTTGCAGCTGTATCACAAACTAGGTATTCAACATGAAATTTCATGCTTAAGCAATACATAATTTATGCATACAAAGAATAAAGTTTATGCATAACCTGGAAACACATTTTCCAAAAGGTCAAAATAACTAGCCATGCAACTGTATCACCAACTATGTATGAAACAGATCTTTTCGTGCTTACGATATTCAATATTTATGCTTACACAGATTCAAGTTTATGCATACGGTTTCATACAGATTATCCACAAACCAATAACATTCCCATGGGCATGAATTTCACAATGCAAACAAGCTAACAACAGGTTAAAAAAACACGAAATGGTTCTTAGGATCGGTTCCAAAAACATTACATGAGCATCAAATAGACCATTCAAAAACACAAAAACATCATCCTCCCTCTTCGCCATTACTTCTTTGTTTGTCTCATCATGTTTAGCCTTTTTCCTTTTGCCCATTTGCTGTTGGTCAGTAACATCCCCTATCTTCTTACCTTTTGCTTTGGCCGACAGCTTGACTTTCTCATCCACTTTATTCTTCTTCATCATTTTCTTCACTTTGCTGTCTTTCACCTTCTCCTTCCCTTTATTCACCAAATTTATTAAAGGAATATCCTCTTCCGGCTGTGTTGTTCTATTCCTCTTTCCTTTACCTCGCGATCCGCCTGCTTTTTTAGAATATTCACTTAGTATTGCATGCAGTTTTTACACTGAATTTATGCATAGAACGCTCATGAATTTATTGCATATCAGTATTAAATTTATCCATACCACTAACACACAAGCTTTTATGACATATTTATTTTTATGCACATGACTAGCGGATTTTATGCAGTAACTACTTATATATAGTACATGAAGGGGTTCTAAATAAGTAAATTGAAACATATATTTTCGTGCTTATGCAATTCATAATTTATGCATACACAGATAAAAGTTTATGCATAGCCTGGAAACACATTTTCCAGAAGATCAAACTAACCTGGCCTGCAACTGTATCACCAACTATGTCTTGAACATATATTTTCGTGCTTATGTAATTTATATTTTATGCTTACACAAAATAAAGTTTATGCATATCATGGAAACAGATTTTCTAGAAGACCAAACTAACCTGGCCTGCAATAGTTTCACCGGATATGTCTTAAACATGTATTTTCGTGCTTATGCAATTAATAATTTATGCATACACAGATTAAAGTTTATGCTAACCCTGGAAACACATTTTCCAGAAGATCAAACTAACCTGGCCTTCAACTGTATCACCAATTATGTCTTGAACATATATTTTTGTGCTTATGAAATTTATATTTTATGCTTACACAGAATAAAGTTTATACATATCATGGAAACAGATTTTCCAGAAGACCAAACTAACCTGGCCTGCAACAGTATCACCAGATATGTCTGAAACATGTATTTCCGTGCTTATGCAATTCATAATTTATTCATACACAGAATAAAATTTATTCATACCCTAGAAACACATTTTCCAGAAGATCAAAGAAACCATTTCCCAGCATAGATTCAGTCATAGTTAAGTTAATCGAAAGTCTTTTGCCAAAAGCTA
Organism: Lavandula angustifolia; assembly: GCA_028984105.1. NCBI lineage: Eukaryota > Viridiplantae > Streptophyta > Magnoliopsida > Lamiales > Lamiaceae > Lavandula > Lavandula angustifolia. The sequence goes on along the minus strand of CM054810.1, from coordinate 23,555,578 downwards.
ATTAACAAACCAATAACATTCCCATGCGCATCTATTTTACAACGAAAACAAGGTAACAAAAGGCGCTTACAAAACAAGAACGAAAAACCTAAATCCAAATAATTATCGAATTTCTACAGTCCTTATCCCTACAGATTTCCCCAACTTCTACAATTTTCGGTTTCAAAAGGGTTTCGGTTACACCCAAAATTTCTCTTCTAAAACACAAAATCATCCATGGGTAAACTTAATTAACAACCGAAAATATGAAACATACCTCAAAATTCGTCGATTAAGGGAATTTGAAGTCGATTTTCAACAAAATCACTACCCAAAACAACGATTTTTCAGAAAGCTACCCAAAATTGCAAATCTGGAATTTCAGCGAATGGAAACGACAATAAAGAATGGAGGAATGAAATATAACTCCTACCTCGTTGATTATGGACGGAAGTTTTGGGGAGAAATCGGTTCTCTTGAGGTCGTGCGCCGTTTCTGAGAGAAATTCTCCACTTTCGCACAAAATGGAGAAACTAAAAACTGACGGAGGAACAAGATGGAGAAACCAAAATGGAGAATTGGAGAAATCAAAATGGAGAAACCAAAATGGAGACTAAAATGGAGAAATGGAGAAACCAAAAAGGATATTAAGAGATCCAAAAACTGCTGGAGGAACAAAATGGAGAAACTAAAATGGAGAACTTTTTGACCGCCCACTTCCTATACCCCAATTTAAATTAAAATATTTTTCTAAACCCAAAACACCATTTTCACTATTTTTTTTTTAAAAGATAGAAGGGGTTGATCTTGGCCATTAGATTAGGACCGATCGACGCTTATGATCGGTTCTCGTATCTCTTTTGAAGGGAGGATCTCCCTAGAACCATACCCTATATATATATATATATATATATATATATATATATATATATATATATATATATAGGAAATGGATCATATGAGAACTAAGGTATTTAGTGAGAACTAAGAACCAATATCATCCCTTGATTTGTTTGAATCAACGGATATCCTTAATAAACTAATTAATGCATTTTTTTATAATGCATCAATAGAGTAATTGCAGGCTTTTATATTTGCTAAAAGATTCGGATATGGTCTAATTTTTTTGACTAGGTAAGTTTCCTAATTTTCGGTTGATTATGGTAATTTAATGTTTACGCATTTATAACTGCATTTATAACCACTGAGTATCTAATGCACAAAAAATCTCATATACTTTCGGTTGATTAAGGTAAAAGATTTAATGTTTTTGGTTGATTATGGTAAGTTCTCTTGATTAAATAATCATATACTTTTAGAAGTTTATATTATTTGTTATTCGTTAATTACAAATCAGTAAAATATTAGAATTAGTATTAAGCACCAAAAATCTCATCATTCTCATTATCATCATTTGATTTTAATTAATGTATTTAACAATAATATTGATGCATATATTAGTACTAAATCGTGCATTTACATTTGCATATTATATATTATTAATATGTTTATTAGCAACACTACATAATAGTTAATTGTGTTATTAAATATCTTGCCATATTCCAGTTTATTAGTTAATTAGTAATATTATTTTATTAATTAATAATAGTAATTAATTATAATATTATACCCTATTTATGCTATGTTAATTATTAAAATATGCATCGAAAAATCTATGGCAATGCATTAAACAGTATACCTTTATGCATCAATAGATTTACTATGATTTTTGAAATTTAAGAATCATTTTTCAATTATAATATGTATATGCATAATTCTGTATACGTTGATGCATCAAATTGTATATCCATAATTCTGTATACGTTGATGCATCAATTATAATATGTATATGCATAACTTTGTGTATGTTTATGCATCAATTATAAAATGTATATGCATGATAAAGTATGTTAAATTATACTTATATAACATTAGGAAAATATCACTTATCCGGTAAGATTTTAGAAAACCAGATAGGATTTTAGAAAACCAGATGATAGTATAATTGTAACAACAAAATTTTATTGATGCATCAATAAATTAAATTAAATTAAATGCATTTAAAAAAAATTAATTTTTGTATGAATAAGTGAAGAAATTATATGTACTTTACGGCACTATTTACTAATGCATCAAGAAATTAATACTCGTGCATTTTAAAAACTGAATCTATGAAATTTGTTTATTCATATGAATAAATAATAATCATAATTAATAAATATTGTCTCTTCGGGGTCGTTCCTTTTTAATTAAAGATTTGTTAATAAGTCAGATTAGATATATTAAGTAGGTTTCCTTTTTAATGATGATTATAATTTCATGTATAAAATCTTGTACTCATTTACCCTTTCATAATGAAAAATTAATAGAAAATTAGTATTTTTAAAGTAACTTCAACCATTGATTGAATATAGATCAATGATCTATAATAGTTCTTAATTCTCATTTAAGACTTGGTTCCTAAAGTGCAGTTTGATCTTTTTGAAGGTGCAGTACTTAAAGTGCAATATTATCATCTATAAAGTGCAGTACATTTGTCTTTAAAGTGCAGTGTTCACACGATAAAAACTCGTTCACATTTGAACCTCCTCCTATTATAAGGATTATGCGAAATGTAAAATCACATATTTTTTTGCATAAAAAACATAAGGATTAAGCATAAAATATGTAATAATTATGCACGGTTCTCAATTCTCACATTAAATGTGGGTTCTCACATGATCCATTCTTATTTAGTTTAAAAATACACAAACTTTGAGTGCATCATAATTTTCTACATGACTCTAACAATTTAAGCCTATTATAATCCAAAGCTGGGGACTTCGGGTCTAGATAAAAAAAAAGTATATATATCTATATATAAATAGGGTATGAATCTAGTGATAACCCACACTTGAGGTGAGAACTGCGAACCATGCATAATTCTTATATAATCTATGCATAATCTTTATATTTTATGCAAAAAAGAATCTATAATTGTATACTTTTTGTCTTCTGCATAAACATATAAGGATTATACAAATTATAAAATTATAAGTTTTTTGCATAAAAAACATAAGGACTATGCATAAAATATATAATAATTATGCATGGTTCGCAGTTCTCACATGATCGACTCCTTATATATATATACAGATTAAATGTTGGAAATCAAATTTATATCTGGTTTGCCTAATTTTTATAATTATGTCATTTAATTAAGGATTTAGTTTGCAAATACACGAACTTTAAGTGCATTATAATTTTCTACATGACTCTCACAATGTTCAAGTGAATACACAACCTTTATATTTGCACGGGTGAAAAAATAACGACCTGCAAATTGAGTTTGACGTAGAAGTTGGTGTTGGTCCCGAGTTAAACGTTCAGGTGTAGAGAGGGTGGTGGGGGGGTGAATACACCTGAAAACCTTTTTCTCAAACTCAAAACGTGATCAATTCGTTTTTGGAAGATGTCTACTGAATAGATTCAGCAGACCAAGCAAGTTGATGTTGATCACACGGACACGCGATGGTGACGATGCGAGGTCCGCTGGGCCGATCGATGTCTGAATTCAGAACCGTTCAGCAGAGGTTCAGTAGTGTGCGGAAATATGTAGGCCCGATTCATTTTGTTTCGAAAACGTTTGTTTACTAAAACAGTTTCGTAGATTAGTGCGATGTTTTAGCTTTGAACTGAAAACAGCAGTTGTATGATTTTGTAAGATTTTTTTCAGCATGAACGGTTATATCATGCAACAATTAAACAACACAACAGTTTTTAAAGTGGTTCGGATACACAATATCCTACGTCCACTCGTCCCGAACAAAACAGGACACTATTTTATTATACTGAGTCAGTCTCAGTTAGTTTGTATGCAGGACAAACTTTTACTTGTGAATATACTGAGCAAGTCTCAGTTTACAAGGTCAAACAAAAAATTGTTTTAATGTATCTCCAACTATGAAGGAGTTCTTAACACTAAGAACAATTCAATAAATGAACTCCTTCGGTTAAAGCTATAAATATTACAATGAGCTTAATGTTAGAGGTTAATGTTATAGGCTTCTAGAACGAAGAACATAGAGTAATAATCAACTCTGAGTTTGTGTTCTTCAGCTGAGTAATCGCTAAGTGTTGTAGAGCTTTGAATCTTGAATGCTTGAGTTCCCGTATGGTCGCTAATGTGATCGTGTAGTGCGACATGAGAGATCACAATCTTCCCTCTATTTATAGTAGTGAGAATGGATAGATTCGTTGGAGACGAAACAGCCCACGTGTCACTCTATATAGGTAGCAAACGGCTCCTGTTGGTCCCGAGTGTACGGTCAGGTGTAGGGGGGGGGGTGAATACACCTGACTCCGATTTTCTCAACTTCGAACACGAACAATCATGTTCAAGAAAGTGCCGTACTGAAATAATTCAGCAGACCAAATAGCTGTTCTGAATCGTGTGTGGCAAAGAGTCTGACTCTACTGAGATCTCGCTAGCCGGATCGAGTCGAATCGTATCAAACAGGTAGAGTTCAGCGGTGCGGAAAAGTGTAAGGCCCAAATTAGTTGAGTGGAAAAAACCGTTTTAGCAAGTCTCAGTTCAACAAATAGACAGTTCAGTATGCTGAGACAGTTGTATGATTTTAAAGTAGGTTTTCAGTATGAACAGTAAAATCAATGCAACAAGAATCGAAAGCAATAACAAGACACGATTTTTAAAGTGGTTCGGATATCAATCGATCCTACGTCCACTGTCCCGAAAAGTTCGGGAGGCTATTTATTATACCGAGTTAGTCTCGGTCGGCTTGTGCACGTGACAAAGCCGTGGCTTGGGGATTATATTGAGCAAGTCCCGGTTTACAAAGGCATCAAACTAAAGTGTTTGACAAACTTCTCCAACTATGAAGGAGTCCTTTTACAATAAGGATTGGGTTCAAATATGAACTCCTTCGTCTAAGCTATAAGTATATTCTGTTGAGCTTAGGGTTAGAGGGATAGGGAATGAGAGAGTGGCTTCTAGATCGACGAACATCTGAAATAAGCTTTAGGTTCGTGTATCGTCGATTTGGATACTAGAGGCTCTTCTAACAGTTTAGCTTGGTTCCCTATGAGCTGAGAAGGTAGTCTTTCGCCGGAGATAGATCTTCAAATTCTTGCGGAAGACTTAGGGTTTTCTGGTTCTAGCTCGTTTGAATGCTTGTGTTTGTTTTCGTCGTTAAGCTTATGCACATTCGTTTCTCTTGTGCCCCCTTTTCAAGGCTTGAACTGTCCTTCTATTTATAGAGAAGAGATTGGAAAAGATCCGTTGGAGACGATCTTCCTTTCTCTCTCTTTTGGTAGCTAACGACTCTTTTTGAAGGATGTAACATTGTCCTTTCCCTCATTTTCTAGAAATATGTTGACTTGCAGCTTTAGTAGGTAGAGACACGTGTATGCTTGTCATTTGTCGAGGATTATGGAGTGGTTGAGACGGAACAGACTTCGAGGCATACTGAAGCTGACTTCTCTTTTCCTCGTACTTGATAATACTGATTGTATATTCAAAAAGTGTCTGACAGTTCAGAAGACTGTCTGCCGTTGCTGAGTCTGATCTTCATTCAGTAGAGAGACAGCTGAGGGTACTCTACTGATGGTCAGCTCTGAGCTCAGTGAACTAATCCTGCTGAGTTCAGTTCTTACTGACTCTTTCAGTATACTTCTCTCGCCGAGTCCAAGAAATACCGAGTCTTCTACTTCAGTGCCGAGGCCGATAAGCTACCGACCGCCTTAACCGGAGCAGAGTGTCTACCGAGTCCGAAACCTCGTGAGACAAAACAATTACACGGGAATGGTTCATCAATCAAGATAGGGTTTTGGGATCTTCAAATCTTCGAGATAGGTACGAGCACGAGGCTACCGAGCTTACGGTCGGTCTTTGAAGACAGAATCATTTCCCACTAAGTATAACAAAGGCTTGAGGATAAAATCATCACCCAATAATTTCCCCCTATTTGATGATGCCAAAACCTATCATCTATGCTAACACTAAACTATCGAAACGAGCTCCTTACATTATTACAAGTAGGATCGGTGGAGTTTGTTCTTCAAGTTCTAGTCTATCGAGGGGAGCAGGGCAAAACAATTTCCCTCTATCTAAACAATTCCCCGAAACACAACAACTAGACTATCGATCTAGAGAAGCAATAAGGCGACAAGTAAGATAAAGTGAGTGTGTGAGTCGGCAATCACTTCGATAATTACGAGTGTTTAAGCATAAAACAAACACGGCTGTTTAGACAATAAGATATTGTCTGAGCCAAAAGAGAATGTATGTAAAAGATATGAAAGTTCAGTACATTACATCTCTTTCTAAGCTAGGAAGATAAAGAAATCTAATACTAAGAACGCTTGTACTGCTTGATCCTATCCATAAAGTTTTGCGATTCTGACTCGGGCGGGGGCAAGCCATACATTCCCGTATGAGTTCTTCCTCGGCCTTGGTATTCAGCGAAGTCTGCTGGCTCATCTTCTTCAAGTCCTCTGTTCGCGGCAGCATTGTTCACTTCCTTTTCTATTACTCCATGATGGACTGAGTCATCATTTCTTCTTGGCGGAGGTATGATTCTGGGCTCAGGAACACTGAATTCTATACCTTCAGACACGGCTTTATGCAAGTATACGTATAGATCCGGTTCTGTTATCATCATCCTGTGTAAGCATCAGTCTTAGCCTTGTCTGGCCAGAACTTCCAGAAATAATTCCGCTTGATAAACTCTATCTTTGCAGATTCCCATCTCTGAGTAAACTGAGCAGGCATCCAATCGTCTGTCCTTGGCCATCTATGCGATTTCAGATCAGCTGGCTTCCTGAACCTTCTGTATCGATAAGGAATATCAGCTTTTGAAGGTACTCTCAGCCTGGCCTCTTGTTCAGTACGAATTCTCAGTGCCTCAAGGTCTGCCATATGTATTCTCTGTCTGGCAGCTTCTATCTGTCTGGCTTCCTCTCCTCTGTAGAGATACCTATTCATCTGAGCGCAAATGGCTTCGATCTCAACATCTTGTTCTTTGGATCTCATATAGGAAGGTTGGTGAGGAGAGTCTTCTGAGTCAGCAGGGGTACTGGATTTCTCTTTAGATGTACCACCGCTTCTCGCATTCTTCTCTTCGTTGCTCCTTTTCCTTTTCTCTATCTTCATCATCATGAATCTTGAGCTTCCTTGGAGGCAACCTAGCAGTTTTCTTTCCGCCTCGAGCTGGTGCCTTAGTTTTGCCTTGAGAGGTCTTTGCTTTAGGCTTGTTGGCAGCCTCAGCTTTGGCTATCTCCCAAGCAAGCTTCTCGTCAGCTGCTATCTGAGCCTCCTCTTCAGCAGAAATGTATCTCTTTGATTTCTTTGCTGGAGGGGTCGGGAGTTCCAGTACTTTCTTCCCTTTGCCTGGAACAGGCGGTGGTAGAGGGGCTTCTTCCTCTTCTGAATCATCATGTTCAGCATATTCAGCAACCTCCTTAACAATATCAGTAGGAGTCTGGGTTGCATGAGTAGCTGTTCCAGAGCCACTTGGGCCGGTCTCTGCCGTGCTCGCAGCGGAGACATCCTGGGTCTCTTCAGCTGGTCCAGTAGTAGCAATAGTCTGAACTTCGCTTGCGTCTGCTACTGACCTGGTTTTCTTGGCGGGCTTCAGTGGAGCTTCCCCCTTAGTGAATTTGGCTGTGGGTTTAGTCAGGGTCAGCTTGGGGGTTGACTTGTCCCCTTTTTCACTGTCTTTCTTTTCTTCCCTTTTATTCTTTCCTTCCCCCTTTTTGGCATCATCAATTATTACCGGAGTTGGAGTGGATACCTTTAGGTCTAAGCTTTTGTAAGAGGTTGACAGAGAGTCGAGTTTGTCGTAGATTTTTGTCAGGGCCTCATGCAGCTCATTCCTCTCAGAAACAAGATCTTCACTGTATTTCTTGTGGGAGAGTTCAGCTGCAGCCTTAAATTCCTTCAGCTTCTCAGACACCTTATCCTCCAGAGCTTGTTGAATATTGTTGAGTCTGAGCTCAGTGGCCTGGGATAGGTTTGAGACTGATTGAGTATGAGTGGACTGAGAGGCCTTGAATTCTTCAAGCAGTTTGGCCTGTCCCTCCTGAATCACTCTGAGCTGATCTTCAAAGTCCTGTCTCTGCTTTGCCAGCGCATTTGAGACAATGGAAGAGACATCAGGGGCAGCTGAGTCGGATAGAGAGGTTTTCAGCCCCTGAAGCTCAGCGCTAGTGGCTTCAGCAGTTGTCTTCCATACTTTATGGACAGCTTTGGCTAGAGCTCTGTTCTGAGCTCCATGGCTTTTCAGTGCCTTGGCCATGGACTTAGAGCGTCGGCCTTTGGGGCTGGGCGCTACTTCAAACTGAGATGTTAGCAAGAGCTGAGCAGGCTCTGCACACGTTGAAGTACCAGCCGCCGACTTCACAGGTCCAAGGATACTGAGCGGTAGATCAGAAGTTTCAGCAGTTGTATCCTTTTCCTGGGGTACTCCCTCATCAGGCTTCCCAGGGCCTGAATCATGGGGTGGGTCCTGACCGTTGTGGTCAGACCCATCTGAGGGGGCTGAGCCTGAAGTCTGCTGCCTATCGTGCAGCAAGGCTAGCATCGCGGCCCTTAGATCATCGAAGTTACCTAGGTCAGCAGGCCTGGAGTAGCCTATTTGCTGCCTTAGGTGCTGCTCCTCCTGATGTAATTGGTCACAGGAGTAGTGAAGGATGAGGCGAAGATGTGGGTGCCACTCCTGGAACCTTAGGAGCATGTGGAGCCTGACCTGTCTAGAAATTAACACCAAGTCTTGGTGGCCAGCGATCTCCGGTATTTGGTCAGCTATCTCTCGGAATGCTTGAGATCTGAGCACTGAGGCTTCCATTCCAATTGATTCTTGCTCAGATGCCGTTTCTGAGTCGTCAAGATCTATGGCGGACGTCTGTTTTTCAGCAGATGGCAAAGTGCTGAGTGGTGGAATATCAAGCGGGCTTTCCAGAGTTTGTATATCAGCACTCTGGCTAGGTTCAGCTGGAACCCCTTGATCCACTTCTTGAGTCTGTTCAGTGGAGACGGCCTTCTCCACCGAATGAGTCTCCTCGGAGGACTCTGACTCATCTATTAGCTGCATAGGCCGAGTAGGCGTTCAAGAGCATGTTCGAGTGCTTTGTTCAGCAGTTGGTTGTTCAGTAGTTTCCTCCGGTAAACCTCGGATTCAGTAGGGACATCAGCGATGGCTTTCTTCAGACGTTTAGCCGATGTCTTAGAAATTTTCGCTAGAGGAGACCTCTTCTTGGTAGGCGTGGTTTGCTGAAGCGACGGTCCTGAACCGATCTGCTGAAGAGCAGTTGTTCTCTTGTGGAACCTGATCTTCTTTACATTAAAGTGTACCTTGTCCTCAAAGGTGATCTGGTCATCTCCACAGATATCTTGTATCATGATGGACGGCTTCATCCATACAAGATGCTTGCCTTTTTTTGTCGAGGTTGCACGTTGCCTTATCAAATTTGGCAGCTTGAACCATGAACTCTCGAAGAAAGAACTCCGTCCAGTTGATTTTTGCTTTGTCAAATATTGCCATCATGAGCTGGATCTTGGGTCTCGATACTTGATCGAATGAACCCGTTTGGCTTGTCAGTAGGCTGCGTGACTATATAAGCTAGTGCACGGAACCGGGGCAAGATAATTGTTCTTTGGGAAGGCCGCTCGAATGTGGTAGGCTTTCCGCGAGAATGTAGATAGATAGTCGTCTATCTCCGTCATCGTTGTAGCCAACATTGCTAACTCCTTCAAGCAGTAAAGCGAAGCTTCTCCTCGGTGCTTCTTTAATTGAGATCCGCTTCGGTTGCATAGAGGCATCGCCTATGGAGTGGACGGCAAAACGTCCAATGATGTCTCCGGATATCGAATCGAGTTGAGGTATATCCGAGACACTGTCGAGGAAGGAAGAAGGTAGGCTTCCTTGAGAGGAACTGCTCCAATCCGGACGCTCTCGATACGAGAAAATCTAGTCCATGAAGTCAAGGTCGCAGGGCGTCAAACTCCATGACCGGGTTCGCACTGAACACGGTCTTTGTCTAAGATTTCTCGCATGTTCCCCCGGGGAGACGAGAGAAAGATTTGCCATTTTATCTGTCACAAGAAAAGATTATCAGTATCGTTTGTTCATAAAACAGTTAGTATAGCTATACTGAAAAGAGATAATGAAGTATAGTAACAGATTTAATAATCATACCGATAAAATTCTGAGAATAGAGAAGATAAGAAGCAAGTAAAGGATTGCTAGAGATCTCAGAAGTTTTGGAGCAAAGGATTTGAAGATATACTAATGGCGGTTTCTAAGATATGGTCGAAAATATATATCTAACGTGAAGGTGAACAGTTTTCGATCAAAGGCCAAATTTAAATCTGCTTTATGATATGGACGGTTAAGATTGGATATTATAAAGAAGGTAATGATCACAGTAGCCGCCTAAGTCAATGCCAGTTGTAATTTTCCTAAGTAGTAACTATGAGAGGACATGCATTAAATGCGTGGCAGAATTCAGCATACTTATGCATAGATGTCGTGCATTAAATGAGAGTCGTTTTCATTAAATGACAAACTTTAAGATAATTAATACCATGCTGAATCTGAATTATAAGTGCAGAATATTGTTCTATTAGTTACTACTGAGTAGAGATACGCAATCCTGTCAGCTGAACATAGTAGTCAGTTGATACCTCATGTAGATGGTTGCTGATTCTCTACGTACTGATTATACTCAGTACTGAGAGTGAACATTCCCCCTTACTGAAATGGTCCTCTCTTGAAGACTCTTACTGACTGGGGTCAGTAGGGTCCAGCAGACCTAGCTCTACTGAAAGTTCTTTGAATCTGGATTCAGCTAGAGGCTTGGTCAGAATATCAGCCCTTTGTTTGTCAGTATGGATCTTTTCCATCCTGATATCCTTCTTTTCGACATGGTCACGAATGAAGTGATGCCTAATGTCCACGTGCTTGCATCTCGTGTGAAGTATAGGGTTCTGAGTGATTGCAATAGCACTGGTACTGTCGCAGAATATTGGCACTTCATTCTAAATGACGTCATAGTCTCTTAGCTGCTGTCTCAGCCAAAGGATTTGGGCGCAACAACTTCCGGCAGCCATGTATTCAGCTTCAGTAGTTGACGTGGCTACTGAGTGCTGCTTCTTTGAAAACCATGAGATCAGCTTACTGCATAGGCCTGAAGTTGATTTTCGGTCAATTCTACATCCTGCATAGTCAGCATCAGAATAGCCAGTTAGTTCAATATTATCATCAGCTGGATACCATAAACCTATGTCCGGTGTGCCTCCGAGGTAGCGGAGAATCTTCTTTGCTTGAGTCCATGTGGCTCTGCTTAGGATTCGCCTGAAATCGAGCGCAGACACCTACATCATAAGTTATGTCAGGACGAGTAGCTGTTAGATATAATAAGGAACCAATTATTGCACGAAATTCAGTTTGGTCTACTGATACTCCCTCTTTATCAAGATCGATTTTCATATTCGTGTTCATCGGGATCTTGATAGGTTTGCCGGATGTGCAACCGAATCTTTTGATGAGGTCTCGAGTGTATTTTCCTTGGTTAATGAACGTCCCCCTTTTCAGATTGCTTGACTTGAAAGCCGAGGAAATAGTTCATTTCACCCATCATTGACATCTCGAACTTGTCCTTCATCATTTTCTCAAACTGCTGACACATGACGACGTTCTTCGATCCGAAGATAATGTCGTCTACATAGATCTGCACGAGTAATAAGTCGTCTTCCAGTCGAATGCTGGAACAACGTGCGATCTATGGTGCCTTTTGGAAAACCTTTCTAAAGAAGAAACTCGACAGGGTATCATACCAAGCCCTGGGTGCTTGTTTTAACCCATATAGAGCCTTTCTGAGTCTATAAACCTGATGTCCCTGCTGAAAGCCGGGCGGTTGTTCTACATAGACTTCTTCTTTCAGTACTCCGTTCAGGTACGCAGACTTCACATCCATTTGATAGACTCTGAATCTTTGATGTGTTGCGTAGGCTAGGAATAGTCTGATTGCCTCCAATCTTGCAACTGGAGCGAATGTCTCATCGAAATCTATTCCCTCAGCTTGATAGTAGCCTTTCGCCACGAGCCTTGCTTTGTTCCTTACTATAACGTTGTTTTCATCTCGCTTGTTCTTGAAGACCCATTTTGTTCCAATGACGTGTTGATGCAGGGGTCTGTCAACAAGCTCCCAAACTTCGTTTCTCGTGAATTGATTCAGCTCCTCCTGCATAGCTATGATCCAGTCAGCATCTTTAAGTGCATCCTCAATCGTCTGAGGCTCTTCAAGAGACAAGAAGCGGGAATATAATGCGCTTTCTCCTTGACGAAATCCGGATCTTGTCTTGACTTTTGCTTTGAAGGATCTCCAATGATTAGATCGGGAGTGTGAGCATCTAGCCACGATCTACGATGTTTCAGCTCTTCATCTGGAATTTGATCAACACAGATAGTAGGTGAGTTAAGCATTTCAGTTGTACTATTCTGAGATTGAAGCAATTGAGTAATGAGAGTGTGATCTACTGAGTTTCCAGGTTCAGGGGCATTCAGCTCAGGAACATTAATAGATGTTCCCCCTGAGTTGTTATTCTCAGTAGTGGTCTCGGTTACCTCTAAGGTTTCTTCATCGACTCGAGTTACCCGGGATTGACTCTATTCAGGAGAGTCAATCTGTTCAGCTACTTGCGTTCTTTGGTTCGATTCGTAGTCTTATCTTCGGTTTCTTCATCCGAATCATCATCCCAACAAAGCCGGATCCTTTCGGGTTTGTCTTTTAGTTTCGAATCCTCGTAGGCTGCGCATGCGATGTCCTCGGATTCGGACTTAGAGTTATTGCTCCCGTCTTCAGTAGCAAACTCATTAAAAACAACATGAGGGCTTTCTTCCACGAGAAGGGTCCGATAGTTGAATACTCTGAAAGCTTTGCTGACTCGAGAGTATCCTAAGAATACTCCCTGATCTGACTTGTTATCAAAAGTTTTCAGCTGATCTTTCCCATTATTGTGAATAAAGCACGAACAACCAAAGATATGGAAATAAGATAAAGAAGGTTTCCTGCCGTTCCATAGTTCATATGGTGTTCTCTTATGCTGCTTTGTCAGTAGAGATCGGTTCTGAGTATAACATGCAGTGTCGGTTAGCTTCGCCCGAATTTGGTTGGGAGTCCCGAGTCCTGCGAGTAGAGTTCTTGCTGCTTCTTTGAGTGTGTGATTCTTTCGTTCAGCAACCCCGTTCTGCTGAGGGGTGCGCGCAGCAGATGTCTCATGCTCAATCCCTTCGGTTTTGCAGAACTCCTCTACCATGGAATTAAGGAACTCAATTCCTCTGTCAGAACGAATTTTGATTATCTTGGCGTTCTTCTTGACACTGAGCTTTTTCAAAAGCGTTGGTAACTCTGTTTTGACGTCAGACTTGTTGGTAATGAATATGACCCATGTGTAGCGCGAGTAGTCATCGATGACCACTAAAGCATACTTCTTGCCTCTGATCGTCACTGGAGAGACTGGACCGAACAAATCCATATGTAGCAGCTGAAGGATTCCATCAGTGGAAGGAGATGGAACAGGTAGATTTTGATTCCTTGTTTGCTTTCCCTTCAGACATGCTTCACACTGAGTGTCTTTGCTGAATACTTCATTCGGCAGTCCTCTTGCTAGAGTGTTCCTTGCTAGTTTGTTGAGTGTTTTGAAGTTGAGGTGACTGAGTCTCCTATGCCAAAGCTATCCCGTACGGTTGTCGTTCTTCGCCAACAGACAAGCTTCAGGTTTTGCTGAGTTCCAGTTAGCTACATATATATTCTTTTTACGCGAACCTGATAACACTGTTTTCCCTGTGGATTTATCAATGACATCACAGAAACCAGCGTCAAAAATCACTCTATTCGAGTTATCACAGAATTGACTAACAGAGAGAAGATTATGCTGAAGTCCTTCAACATATGATACTCTAGGAACCGTGGCGCGTTCCAATGCCGAGTGCTCCATATCCTCTTGTATAGCCTTTTGCATTGTCTCCAAACTCGATTCTCGGGTCCTTCTTCGACTATATAATTCTTGGTAGGTTCCTTTGGTACGTCATATGTCTTGAGCATCCACTGTCCACATACCAAGGCTCTTTGTGCACCTGCAAAACAAAATTATATTCAGGTACCCTTTATTTTGTTTTTGGGTCCTTAGATGTTAGTTTTAGTAACCCAAATCTGTCTAACAACCCTGGTGGTTTCAGACAGTTTCTTTCCACTTGAGTCAACATACTTGACCACCTGGATCGGTCAAAGCCGACTTCTTAGGGCGTTCGGGTTCGGGAGTCCGGATCTTCCGAGCCGGGTGGAGTGCCGACCTTTGCCTTTTGTGCGATTTTCTTCTCTTTTCGACTCTTGGAACCTCTTCTGACTATAGGATCATAGTAATATGACCCATACTGAGCTGGATGTGTCAACTGAGGTGGTCCATACTGATCAGCCCACTTAACTCTGCTAGTTCCCCCTTGACTGAACTGGGGTGTCTTGGTACTGATCTTCTGGTCAGAATACTGATGCGTAGGATGAGGTGCTTTCATCTTTTGTTTGTTCTTTGCTGAGGGGTTCAGAGCATTTGCATTGATTGTTTCCCCTCGAACAAACCTATCAGTTAGACGCACTTCTGAGTGTACGGGGGCAGATGAGGAAGCTTCCTGGTTGAAACCAAGTCCTTCCTTACAGTGCTTGGGCTTGTTGCTTGCAACCATAGCCTCCAGCTTCTTTTCTGCGCCCATGTAACGCTCAGTCATCAGGCTCTTCCAGATATCATCACTCCTTTTCAGTGTGTCGTGCTTGGTCTGAAGTCCTGACAGTTCTTGCTTCAGTAGACTCAGTTCAGTATCTTTCTGAGTTAAGTCATTGGTAAAAACTGAAATTCGATCTTCTTGATGCTGAGACTTGGCCATCAGAGAGTTTATCTCCTCCCTGAGTCTCAACACAAGTCCTTCGGCTTCAGTAGCGGCCTAACTCTCCTGAGAAAGTCTCTGATTCTCCACTTTCAGGGTATCCAATTCCTGAAGAGTCTTACTGAGCTGCAGACTCATCTGAATTTGTTCGTCTAACAGTTCTTCGTAAGTGGTAGCAATGTCCAAATTCTCATCTGCACCTGAAATAGTGTCGTGTGTGCAGTGTGAAGAGGAGTTAAGTAGTTCATGAGAATTTACCTCATCCTCTTCTCCTGCCATTAGGCACTTTTCAGTAGCTTCTTCAGCTTCAAGCTCTAAGGCCATAAAAGCTGCTTCATCATTCGATGAATCCATGAAGGAGTCGACTTCTTCTGAGTCGTCTGAGATTTCACCTGCAATATAAGATTGTCTTTTTTTGGCAAATTTCTCTCTCCTTGCCTTGCGTGCTGCGCGTTCAGCACTACTGAGCTCAGGACAGTCATATTGATAATGTCCTGGCTTTTTGCAGTTGTAGCAAGCGATGACTCTTTCTTCTTTGTTTTCGCTATCCTTTGATGGTGCTGAGTCATCCTTCTTTCTGCATTCAGAGGATTGTGAGTCAGGAGTGCGTTTTGGCGTATAATCTGACTTACCTTTTGTGTCTCGGTATGCTTTAGTCAGTTTTTGGCGCCTCTCCTTCTCCTTCTGATACTTCACGGCGAGCAGCGAGTACTTCTGAGCGAGACTTCCTTCTTGTAAGTCATTGAGTGAAGGTTCAGTCTTACTCGTTGTCTTGCTCATCGCGGGAGATGCTGTGCTGACTGATGCTTTGAAGGCATGGTCAATTTTTATGTCAGCTTCAGCTCTTTAGTTTCGTTGAGGTCTGTCGAACTCAAACTCTTCTGCCTGAAGTTCTGAAAAGATATGGTCAGGAGAGACAACATCTAAATCAGAATGGCGCAATAAAGTGGCAAAACATGTCCAAAGGTCCGTCCGCAGGGTGCCCTCGGTATCTTGAGATTCATCTCTCGGTTCTTTGAATGTCTTTCCCACCGTTGATGGAGTTCATCAGATTCGTGAATCTGACATTTAGATCTTCTATTTTGTCACCAGGCATGAGAGACAAATTTTCCAGCTTTTGGAGTTCCAGCGCTAGTTTGTTAGCTTTTATCTTCTGAGTCCCCCGACTCAGTAGCGCTAGAGCGTCCCAGAGTTCCTTTGCAGTTTTGCATTCCTGAACCCTGCCAAGATACGAATCACTTAAGGTGGTTAGTATAGCGTTTCTGGCGACACGGTCTAAGTTATGAAGTTTCTTCTCCTCAGGAGTGAAGAGACTTCTATCTTTGGGAATCTTCTTCCCGGTCACCATTCCTCCTCCAGCAGCTGCATCCTGAGTCACGATGCTGTCGATCATAGGAATGATAGGCCCTTCCTCAAGTACTTCAGTCATACTATCGTGGAGGGAGGTCAGATGTGCTTCCATCCTGACCCGCCATACCCCATAGTTCTCTACTGAGAACATAGGTACCATCCTTATACCTGACATATCAGCCATGAAGAATAATGATATGAATGTAGAGTGATATGCAGTGAAAACAATTTTCCGGATCCGTTCAAGTAGACCAGTTTCAAAACGACGAGAGTCTTATAGAACTCAGGTGGTTAGTTGAACACCGTGCGCTCTGATACCAATTGTTGGTCCCGAGTGTACGGTCAGGTGTAGAGGGGGGGGTGAATACACCTGACTCCGATTTTCTCAACTTCGAACACGAACAGTCCTGTTCAGAAAAGTGTCGTACTGAAATAATTCAGCAGACCAAATAGCTGTTCTGAATCGTGTGTGGGAAAGAGTCTGACTCTACTGAGATCTACTAGCTGACTGAGTCAGAATTCAGTATCAAACAGGTAGAGTTCAGCGGTGCGGAAAAGTGTAGGCCCAAATCAGTTGAGTTGAAAAAACCGTTTTAGCAAGTCTCAGTTCAACAAATAGACAGTTCAGTATGCTGAGACAGTTGTATGATTTTAAAGTAGGTTTTCAGTATGAACAGTAAAATCAATGCAACAATAATCAGAAAGCAATAACAAGACACAGATTTTTAAAGTGGTTCGGATATCAATCGATCCTACGTCCACTGTCCCGAAAAGTTCAGGAGGCTATTTATTATACTGAGTTAGTCTCAGTCAGCTTGTGCACAGGATAAAGCCGTGGCTTGGGGATTATACTGAGCAAGTCCCAGTTTACAAAGGCATCAAACTAAAGTGTTTGACAAACTTCTCCAACTATGAAGGAGTCCTTTTACAATAAGGATTGGGTTCAAATATGAACTCCTTCGTCTAAGCTATAAGTATATTCTGTTGAGCTTAGGGTTAGAGGGATAGGGAATGAGAGAGTGGCTTCTAGATCGACGAACAACTGAAATAAGCTTTAGGTTCGTGTATCGTCGATTTGGATACTAGAGGCTCTTCTAACAGTTTAGCTTGGTTCCCTATGAGCTGAGAAGGTAGTCTTTCGCCGGAGATAGATCTTCAAATTCTTGCGGAAGACTTAGGGTTTTCTGGTTCTAGCTCGTTTGAATGCTTGTGTTTGTTTTCGTCGTTAAGCTTATGCGCATTCGTTTCTCTTGTGCCCCCTTTTCAAGGCTTGAACTGTCCCTCTATTTATAGAGCAGAGATTGGAAAAGATCCGTTGGAGACGATCTTCCTTTCTCTCTCTTTTGGTAGCTAACGGCTCTTTTTGAAGGATGTAACAGTGTCCTTTCCCTCCTTTTCTAGAAATATGTTGACTTGCAGCTTTAGTAGGTAGAGGCACGTGTATGCTTGTCATTTGTCGAGGATTATGGAGTGGTTGAGACGGAACAGACTTCGAGGTATACTAAAGCTGACTTCTCTTTTCCTCGTACTTGATAATACTGATTGTATATTCAAAAAGTGTCTGACAGTTCAGAAGACTGTCAGCCGTTGCTGAGTCTGATCTTCATTCAGTAGAGAGACAGCTGAGGGTACTCTACTGATGGTCAGCTCTGAGTTCAGTGAACTACTCATGCTGAGTTCAGTTCTCTCGACTCCTTCGATATCTTGCTCTCCGCCGAGTCCAAGAAATACTGAGTCTTCTACTTCTGGTGCTGAGGTTGATAAGCTACTGATCGCCTTAACCAGCGCAGAGTGTCTACTGAGTCTAAAACCTCAGAGACAAAATAATTACACAGGAATGGTTCATCAATCAAGATAGGGTTTTGGGATCTTCAAATCTTCAGATAGGTACAGTGCACGAGGCTACTGAGCTTACGGTCAGTGCTGAAGACAGAATCATTTCCCACTAAGTATAACAGTGCTGAGGATAAAATCATCACCCAACAGCTCCTTTCCTTTGAATTCTGTTGAGTCCGCTTCTTTGCAGAAAGTGGTTGACTTACAGCTTTTGTCGAATACTTTGTCAGCTGGCTGCCATTGGTAGAGGTACAGAAAAGTGGTTGAGACATTCAGACTTCAAGGTTGATACTGAAGCTGACCTTTATCAGATGTACGACCTCGGACAACTCTACTAAATCTGACTTTGAAGTCTACTGTCAGTTAAAGCAACTGACATGATGTTGCTGAGTCTGACCCATAGGTTCAGTAGTATACTCCAGCTGAGTTCAACTCTACTGAAGGTCAAAACTTTGAGTTCAGTAAACTGCTTCTGCGGAGTCCAGTTCTACTGACTCCTGAACACCTTTCAGTATGCTGCCCCTACTGAGTCTAGCCATTATAAATCTTCACTCCATGGCACTGCGGCGTATAGTCTACTGAAGCACAACAGACGGAACTACTGAGCCGGACCATGCTGAAGACGAGTCTATTGAGTATGCAACAATCAAAGACAAAGATGTTAACTTTTACAAGGGAATGATTCACCAATCAACATAGGGTTTTGGGATCAGCCAAATCTTCTACTCACTAAACAACAGTTGAATCATCTCCCAACAATTTTCCCCTATTTGATGATGCCAAACCTATCACTTTCAAACTAACACTACATAGGAATCTAAAGAACTATCAGATACAAACTCCTTACAAATATTACAATGAGAAATTGTGGAGAGTATCTTCAAGTCTTCTGAACTAAGCAAGAACCAAGCACACAAATAATCAGTCGATGTGTGAGTCAGCAATCACTTAGGTGATTCTGAGTGTTAAAGTTAAAACGAAGCCGGCCATGGAGAAAATAAGTAATTGTCAGGACAAGTAACAATTGATGTATATTGATGATAAGAATTAGAGTACAGTTACATTAAATTGCTATACTAAGGAATACAACTGACACAAACAATCAAGACTACTTCCTAGCAGATTTGAAGCGCTGAATCCTTGCCTTGAAATCATTCGATTTATCTTCAGGCAAAGGAATTCCATACATCTTGAAGGTGTCACGCCTCGGCTTCTGAATCTTCGGAATATCTTCTGGATCAGTAGGTTCAAATTTAAGAGCTTTGGCTGCATTCCTAGCTCTAGTTTCAATCACGGCTGTGTATAATGATCCGTCTAGTTTCCTAAGTGGTGGCAGAGTTCTGAAGGCCGGAGTTCTAACAGCAATGTTATCTTCAATAAGGACCTTCTGAACTATATTGTAGACTTCATTATCACACCTCTCAATACATTCAGCAAACTGCTCAGCTTTCACGGAGTCGGGCCAAAATTGTCATATGTAGTATCTCTTGATGAATTCAAGTTTGATCGTCTCCCAAGCCCGAGTCTTCTCCCAGGGCATCCACTGATCTACGCGAGACCATCTACGAATTTTTTGATCATCACGTTTGCAGCCTCGTCTGAAGAATTTGGAGGTTGTTGGGATGTCCCTGTCCTTAGGAGGTGGTGGCCTAGGTTTCAGTCCTTCTGCTTCTCTTGCCTCTTCAGCCGCCCACTCCTTGGCTTCTGCCTGTCTCCTTCTGGCTTCTTCGAGTTGATGCCATTCAGCTCTTTTGTCAAGTGCTCGAATGCTGAGGTCGATCAACTCGTCAATGGTAGGCTGAGCCGGTTTCTTCTTCGTTTGCTGGGATGAGTCAACCTATTTCTTCTCAACTTCTCTCTCCTTATCTTGTTCTTTGTCAGCATTGTCTTGGAGAGAGAGCTTTCTAACCACCTGCCTCTGAGCTGTTAAGGAAATAGTTAATCATAACCACAAGAAGTTTGATTTTTTGTTTTTTTGGTGTTCTGAGTGATAGATTATAGTAGTACGATGTATTGGTAAGAAAAGTGCATTAAATATTTTAATGAGTTATTACTAAGGGATTCTTTAATGTTCCTGGCAGGGACCTTTGTCCTAGCTTTCGCACGGGCCTTCTTCGGCTTATTTGCCGCCTCAGCCTCAGCAATCTCGTGAGCAAGCTTTTCGACGACGTCTATATGTGCTTGCTTTTTTAGGTTGATGTATCTTTTGAGTCGAGCAGGAATTTTCAAAATTGATTTTCCCTTCCCAGATACTGGTGGAGGCAGAGGAGTATCTTCATCATCCGACTCCTCTAGGAACGCGGTCACTTCTTCTATAATCTTCTGAGTAGGTTCAGAAGTATCGGTTCCAGCTTCTTTGGGTTCTGAGGTGCTTGGGCCTGTCTCAGCTGCTACATCCCCCGTTAACACCCTGGGCTATAACCCGAGCTACTTCCCCCTTGGATTGTCTGGTCCTTTTTCCTTTAATCACTTCCCCCTTTTTGGCATCATCCAATAAGGTCTAGGGGTTGGGAGGAGTAACTGCCTTGGTACTGAGCGTTTGATAAGATCGGGATAGCTCAGTCAAGGCATTCTGAAGATTTTTGAACTTTAAGTGTAGATCATTCCTCTCAGTTATTAATTCTTCAGGGTACTTTCGCTGAAAGAGATCTATAAGTTCTTCAATCTTTATCAGCTTTGCGTTGATCTTCAGCTCACACTCATCCTGAAGTGTTTTGATCCTTTGCTCGTGAGCTTGAATGTGTTGAACGATCTGGTTCTGAAGCTCAGTCTGAGCTGCCTTGAAGGAATCAAGAAGTGAAGTCTGGGCATCCTTCAGTAGCTTCTGAACCGTCGCTTGCTGAATGTCGAAGTCAGCTTTTTGTGCGGTTAATGCATTGGTGAGAATGGAGCTAAAGTCAGGGACATAAGGGATGTTCTGAATTGAAGTCTTCAGTGCCCTGACTTCCTCGCACTGAGCTTCAGTGGACTGGCGCCATAGCTTGTGAATGTTCCTGGCAAGGAGACGATTCTGAGTCCTCTGCTTCAGGAATGCCTTCGCCACTATCTTCGACTTTCGGCGCTTCGCAACAAAGCCAACCTCATAAGTTGACCCCAACAACAGCTGTTCTAGGTCAGCAGAGCGAGAGGTGCCTGCTGCTGCCGAACCAGGAGGAGGAGGGGAGTGAGAGAGATCATCTGAAGGGTGTGCTCCCTCCAGCTCTTGTTGAGTACCCTCGGCAAGTTTCTCAGTTCCTGCCTCACTGGGTGGTTCTAGCTCATCCTGACCTGCTGAATCTTCCATAGGGTCGGCCACTGAAGAAGGGTATCAATCTTCTAGCAAGGCCAGCATGGCCGCCCTAAGGTCATCGAACGAGCTAATGTCAGCAGGCTCTTCATAGCCTATCTGCTGATGAAGCTCTAGCTCGTCGGTGTTCAGAATCTCTGAGGACTTGAGTCTGATTAGCTGCTAGAGGGTGATCCAGTCCCGGAATCTGAGTAGTATCTGAAGCCTTGCCCTGATGGCAATGTCGACCAAGTCAGAGTATTGCCGACCAAGTCAGAGTGACTGGCGATCTCAGGAATGTGTTCAGAGACATCTTGTACTGCTTTGGATTGAAGCAATGAAAGCTAGAACCCAAGATTCTCGGCTTTAGTGTCAGTCTCCATATCATCAACGTCAATGGGGGACTGAGCTTTCTCAGCTGAAGGCAAGCTACTGAGTGGTTGTACATTCAGTGGAGAAAGGGGAGTTGGAGTAATAGCATAAGGTGAAGTCCCCTATTCCACTGAGCCTTCTCCTGCTGAAGGAGCCTTCTCTGTTGAGGCCTCCTTCTCACCAGAATTTGTCTTCTCTTCAGAATCAACCTTCTTTGCTAATTCAACGTCCTCATCTCTCAGCTGGAGGACAGAAGGGGCTACTACAATGGCTTGCTCAGAAGCCTTCTTCTTCTTTTGAGGGGTAGCGCCCTTCTTCACTGGGTGGAGGCTTTCCTCTTGCCCTTCCCCTCACCGGCACCAGCGCCAATCTGCTAAAGAGAACTACCCTGGTTGTGGAACCTGATCTTCTTGAGATTGAAGTATTCCTTGTCAGCGAATTTGATCTGATTAGCTCCACAGAAGTCCTTGATCATGACTGAGAGCTTCATGCCATATAGCAGTTTGCCCTTGGCACTCAATCTGATGGTTGATCGATCGAACTTCGCCGGTTGCGCCTGAAACTCCTTGATGAAGACGTTGACCTAGTTGACTTGAGTTGTGCCATAAAAGGGCATCATCATCTGCAGTTTCGGCATTGACACCTGATCGAAAGAACCGGCCTGACATGTAAGGATCTGCATCACAATGTACGCCAAGGCCCTGAACTTGGGGAGCATGTTGCTCTTAGGAAAGGCAGCCCTGAATATAGCTGGCTTCCCACAGAACAGTGTCAGGTAGTCATCCAATACATCGTCCTTGTACCCGGTAGGACTGATGCCTTCTGAAGGGAGTT
Organism: Lavandula angustifolia; assembly: GCA_028984105.1. Lineage (NCBI taxonomy): Eukaryota > Viridiplantae > Streptophyta > Magnoliopsida > Lamiales > Lamiaceae > Lavandula > Lavandula angustifolia. Next base: position 23,533,006 of record CM054810.1, on the reverse strand, counting down.
TGAAGCTCTTCTGAAGTGCCTGCTTCAGTGACATCTGCTTCACGATCGGAGAGGCCTTGGATGGGTCAGAGATCTGATGCACGAGGAACGACCCACACAACTCTCCGTCTTCCTCCTCCATATTGAGATAGAACTCAGTGATCTGATGAGGAAGGAAGAATGAGGATTTCTTAGACAGAAACGCCTCGAGTCCTGATGCCCTCAGCGCATCATAGACTTCATCTAGGAACTCCAGGTCGCTGGAGTCGAACTCCATGACCGACTCACACCACACTCTGTCTTTCTCTAGGATCTCCACCATATCCACGGGAGAAACAACAGCGAGGTTCGTCATGACTATCTTCAAAATAGAGGATTAGCATTCGAAACTAAAGTTAGTCAGTAAGTGCTATAGCAAATAAATTTACCAAACGAAGATCTCTGAATTAAGTGAAAGTATGTAGATGCAGAAAGATTTCAGAGAGTTATAAGGTTTTGCAGAAACGACAATGGCGAAAATGGCGGTTCTTAAGGATGATTACATCGATATATAGAGTGTTTGAATATGAAACGTTTTTGATCGACGGTTGGGATTAAATCCTGTTTTTTCAGTGGACGGTCACAATTTTATAATATAAAATAAGTCATGATTATTGTACCGCCTAGTCAAATCTCAGACTTATATAGTCTTAAGGAGTAAGTTGAGATGACATGCATTAAATGCGAAGCAATTTCAGCAAGGAGAACATAGAATGTCGTGTAATAAATGAAAACGATTTTAATAAATGACATTCTTTAACGCTTTAAGTGCGATGCTGAACCCTTTATCATAAAAACCCTTTTCATGTATGTTGAGTTGACTATTGAAAGAGATACACAAACCTGTCAGCTGAACATAGTAGTCAGCTGATACGACGAGTAGTTGGTTGCTGAATCTCGAAACTGAATGAATTCAGTGTAGAATGAGTGTTCCCGCTGACTGAGGGTACTCCATCTGAAACACTTACTGAGTAAAGTCAGTAGGTTCCACGAGACCGAGCTTTACTGAAAGATCTCTGAATCTAGCTTCAGCTAGAGGCTTGGGCAGAATATCAGCCCTCTGTATGTCAGTGTGGATCTTCTTCAATCTGACGTCCTTCTTCTCAGACTAATATAGCTTATAGAGGTAAGATGATAAGACATGCATTTAATGCAAAGTAGTTTCAGTAAAAATGCATAGAATGTCGTGTAATAAATGAAAACGATTTTAATAAATGACATTCTCAAAGGCAATAAATGTGATGCTAAACTGATATCATAAAACCCTTTTATGCCGAGTTGACTACTGGAAGAGATACGCAAACCTGCCAGCTAAACATTGTAGTCAGCTGATACCTCGTGTAGATGGTTGTTGAATCTCTGAACTGAATGAATTCAGTATAGAACGAGTGTTTCTCCTTACTGAGGACACTCCATCTGAAACGCTTACTGAGTGGAGTTAGTAGGTTCCAAAAGACCGAGATCTACTGAAAGATTTCTGAATCTAGCTTCAACTAGATGCTTGGTTAGTATATCAGCCCTTTGAATGTCAGTATGGATTTTCTCCTATCTGGCGTCCTTCTTCTCGACATGATCGCGAATGAAGTGATGTCGAATGTCCACGTGCTTGCATCTTTTATGTAGAAAAGGATTCTCCGAGATGGCAATGGCACTTATACTGTCATTGTAGATCGGCACTTCATTCTGAATTACATCGTAGTCGCGCAATTGTTGTCGAAGTGATGTGTCGATTTTATACCACTCGAATTCACCCAGTTCTGACGCTCATCTTATCCAAGTTGATGCTGTTTTGTGCGCAGAAATATCTATTTTCGGCAGGTTTATGGTCCGGAGATGAGGTGGCGATTCGGAGCTAATTTGGAGATATTTTGGTGAATTTTGGAGATAATACGGGGCTGAGATCGAGAAGGAAAGATATGCTAAAGATTTGGAGCTTAAAGATATTTTAGGGCTGGAGTTATACAAGGAAAAGGAATCTTAAAGATTAAGATTTAGAAGATTTGCCCTAAGATATCTTTGCATTGGAGAATCAAGCTCAAGATCTATATAAAGGGGGCTGGAGACGAACAATCTACACCATCATTATCTCGCTGCTTCATTAGTTTAGTTTTCGTCCCCAACCATCTCGTTCTTAGTTCCGTAGTTTAGATTTAATTTTCCGCACAAGAATTCAAATACTTTCTTTATCGCTTTCTTAGTTTAGTTAAACTTTCAGATTCAGCACTTGAAGTTTATTCAGCAGTTTAAGACATTCAGCTTGTCCGTTCAGATTCAGTACTTACATTCAGCATTTTAATTTCGGTATTCAGTATTTAATTTCAGTTCTTAAATTCAGTTTATGTTTCTAGCTTTTTGTACTTTACTTTCTATTCTTACTATGTTCGTTTCACTTAGCTTGTCCAAGTTAATAATGAGTAGCTAAACTTTTTAGGGCTTCGACGAGGGTGACGAATATGAGATACAAACTTTGTGAGATCTAATTGTTCGTAGTAATTGAAGACTAGGGTTTCGACTTAATTCGGGACAGAAAGATTTAATTGGATTAACTTAAACCTGATCAATTTAGGTTATGAAGATTAGTGCCAGATTGTTCAACAACTTAGGTGGCGAAGTTATCGTAACGTTAGTCGAATTAAGGAGGTTAATCATCTATGTCAGCTTGTCCAACAACGGTAGAGATTAAAATTGGGCTCCTTCCTCGTAATGCTATCTAAACATTAAATCTAGGTTTGTTCAACAAGCTAGGTTGTTGTTAGGTTATGGAGTAGTGGAAATTTGTTCAACAAGTCATTACCGACTAAGTAAGTAGGAATTGGGGTATGTACGTGACCAACACTGTATCCTATAACTGGTTGATCTTAGGAATTAATTAAATCTATGCATCGATGATCGAAGTAGTTGTCTCATACAAGTTACCCGAAGCCGAGTCCGCCTTCTCTACTTGTTTATTTCTATCTATTATCCGGTTATTTACTTTTCTTTGCCTAGGTAATAAACCCAAAATTTATGCGTGGTGGCATCACCAATACTCTGATCAAAAGGATAAATATTGTTGATTTTCACTGTTCCCTGAGTTCGACCCTGTTCTATACTAATTATAAAATTCTAAGTGTGTGCAGGAATTTTATTTGGTGTGAAAACAACGATCACCAAATTGGCGCCGTTGTCGGGGAAATGGTGTTTCTAATTAACCGTGTTTACCTTTTTATTTTTCGTGCTTTAACTAGTTTATGAGAAGGTCTTCCAACCCGAACCTCGTATTTGATTCTGAGATCGAAAGGACCATATGGAGGCTAAGGAAGGAGACAAAGCTGCAGCAACAACAACTGCCGAAGCAGGACACTTCGTCTGGCCAAGCAGAAGCTGACTCTGAAGACGTTCTGCTTAGCCTAGCAGAACTCTTTTCCGAAGGAAAATTTGAGACTGAACTCGAGAAGATGGCCGACGATCCGAATAATCCGAGGCTAGATCAGTTTGGAAAGCATGGTGGTGAAGATCTTCCAACACCGATCCAAATTAACGGGCTCACTGAGCCGATTGAGGTCAAGTATGGGCTTATCCAAGCTCTACCTAAGTTTCATGGAATGAAGAATGAAGATCCATTCCTCTTTCTGAATGAGTTGGTGAGATTCTACAATGCTCAAAAGAATTCACATGGAACAAAGGAACAATTCAAACTATCTGCTTTTCCATTTGCTCTCACGGACCATGCAGGAAACTGGTTCACAAGTCTACCCGCAAACTCAATCAGTACTTGGACAGAGATAAGACAAATATTTCTGGATTGCTACTTTCCAGTTACAAAGACTAATGCCTTGCGCAAGGAGATCTCTAGAGTCCAGCAGGAGTTTGATGAAACACTAAATGGATATTGGACTCGATACAAAGCTCTCATCAAAAGCTGTCCAAATCATAATTTTTCCAAGGGAGATTTGTTGACCTACTTTTATCAAGTAATGACAATCACTACAAGGAATCTTGCCAATTCATCAAGTGGAGGAAATTTCTCCAGTTGCAGAGTCAATGATGCCGAGAAGATTATTCAAGAATTGGCTAATGCAACTAAAGATTATGGAGAAGTTCGTATCATAAAAAAATCTGCAAATTCAGCTGATTCCGTAGATCTGGAGACCAAGGTGGATACTAGTATGGAAAGGATGGATAATCGTTTTGAGAAGCTGGAAAGGATGATGGACTCGAAGTTGGAGAAACTGATGCACTCGAAGTTGGAAAAAACATCTTCAGCCAGCTCGGCTGAACAAATATGTGGAGTCTGTGGACAGTCTGGACACACCACGTTGCAATGTAACACCCAAGCCAACCCTACTGAAGATTCCAACGCGATTGGGAACTGGAACAACAACCAGCAGAAAAGAGATCCTTACTCCAACACCTACAATCCTGGATGGAAAGATCATCCAAATCTGAAGTGGGATAATCATCCCAAGCCGCAGTTTGCCCAGCATCAACCACAGATGTTCCACCAACAGCCACAACAGCAAGTCTATCGCCCTCCAAATCAAAGGACTTACCCAACAAATCCACCGCTTTTGCCTCTACCTGCCCAAGCAAAGCCTGGCAAGACTATTGAAGAAATTCTAACAGAGATGGCTATTTCACAACAAACCATGCAGCAGAGTATTCTGACTCATAATGAAGCTATCCTGAATATCCAAAATTCATAGAAGGAGCAGAAAATCGGACTAGACAACTTGGCCGGACAGATAGGGCAGCTATCTCCCTCAATCAACGAGATTCGAGGGAACCAAGGAAAGCTACCTTCTCAAGTCCAGATTAATCCAAAGAATGTTAGCCATGTTACTCTGAGAAGTGGAAGAGATCTCCCTGATCCGCCAAGCAAGGCATCGAAGAAGGCTGAAGAAAGTGACACTGATGCCATTGTCAACTTGCCCAAGCTAAATATCTCTGAGTCATCCAACTCAAAGAAAGACAAGGAGAAAGTCGATGAAGAGGAAAAAAGAAAGAAGCAGGTTGTCCAAGAAGAAATACTGATTGATCTACCGCTTCCACAAGCATTGGTGCAGAAACTAAAGCCCATGGAGCAGACGCTGGATTACATGTCCATCTTTGGCAAGCTGGAAGTCAATCTGCCATTTCTTCATGCTATCAAGATCCCACATCTTGGGAAGTTTCTGAAAGAGTTCATTGCTCGAAAGACAAGCAAAAATGGAAAAATTGTGGTAAACGAAAATGTCTCAGCATGCATTCGAAATATGCTTCCCGAGAAGTGCCATGATCCAGGTATGTTTACCTTGCCCTGTTTGATTGGAACTAAGATGATCCCAAAAGCCCTTTGTGATTTAGGAGCCTCAATCAATGTGATGCCTTTATCTGTGTTTAATAGCTTAGTTGGGGTTGAGTTAACCGATACTAAAATTGTTATTCTATTAGCAGACCGATCATGCATATCCCCTAAAGGACTTCTAGAAAATGTTCTTGTTAAAATCCATGATTTCGTATATCCTGCGGATTTTTATGTGATTAACACTTGTGAGGGAAAGAATGGAACTTCGGGAGTTTTGCTAGGTCGACCTTTTCTTAAAACGGCTAAAGCATTAATTGATGTTTGTAAGGGTACTATCTGTTTGGATTATCATGGTGAGAAGTTTACTTACAGTATTGATGATGCTATGAAAAAACCCCTTGATTGTGAAAATGCTTATTCTATTGACGTTATTGAGCCTCTTGTCCAAGAACATCTTGAGACGACATTAATGCAGGATAAGTTAGAGTTAGCATTGACACAAAGCCTCTCTGAGATGGATGTCCAAGGTATGCTAGATGAAGAAGTAAAGGAAGCCATCTTATCTCTATATGCAGTTCCAGAAGTCGTTACCTCCAGTAGCGGCATCTGCTTGCCCAAGCAGAATGTGGAAGATAGACCAGTGCCATCACATGTCAGACCGCCCGTTCTGGAACTTAAGAAGCTGCCAACCAACTTAAAGTATGTTTACCTTGGCCAAGATCAGACTCTTCCTGTGATTATCAGCAATGAATTATCAAAAGAACAAGAAGAGCAATTGGTCGAAATTCTGAAGAAACATGCTCGAGCTATTGGTTGGATGTTGGCCGATATCACCGGAATCAGTCCGGATGTTTGCACGCACTACATCCTATTAGAGCCGGATAGTAAGCCAAGCCGAGATCCACAAAGGAAGTTAAATCCCAATGTGCGAGAAGTTGTCTTGAAGGAGATTTTGAAGTTACTTGATTTGAGAATTATCTACCCTATCTCGGACAGCAAATGGGTCAGCCCGGTACATGTTGTACCAAAGAAATCAGGTTTTCAAGTTATTGAGAATGAAAAGAATGAGTTGCTACCAATGAGATTGGTAACCGGATGGAGAATGTGCATCGACCATAGGAAATTGAACATGGCAACAAGAAAGGATCATTTTCCTTTATCGTTTATTGATGAGATGCTTGAGAGACTTGCCGGTCAATCCTATTTTTGTTTTCTTGATGGATATAGTGGATACTTTCAAATTTATGTCAACAAGGATGATCAAGAGAAGACCACCTTCACATGTCCGTTTGGCACTTATGCTTATCGCCGCATGCCTTTTGGATTGTGCAACGCTCCAGGAACTTTCCAACGTTGCATGATGAGTATTTTCTCCGATCTCATTGAAAAATGCATCGAAGTATTTATGGACGATTTCACCGTCTATGGAGATTCTTTCGATCGATGTCTCAGAAATCTAGATGTGGTTCTAAGAAGATGCGTGGAGAAGAACTTGGTTCTTAATTATGAAAAGTGCCATTTCATGGTAAGGGAAGGAATTGTTCTTGGCTATATAATATCCGAAAGAGGTATCCAAGTTGATAAGGCGAAGGTTGATTTAATTGCCCAGCTACCGTATCCAACAAATATCAAGGAGATTCGAGGATTTTTAGGCCATGCTGGATTTTACCGGAGATTCATTCGGGACTTCGCCAAGATCGCTCAACCTTTAACAAGGTTACTTCAGCAAGATGTTCCGTTTGTCCTAGCTGATGACTGCAAGAAAGCTTTCGACATTCTCAAGGAAAAATTGGTCACGGCCCTGATTTGTTTGATCTAGGGGAGGACCCACCACGTGACATGTGTAACAAACATATCCTCTTCTTAGATCATTTCTTCCTCTCTTTAGATCTAACACTTCACGAGTGGGAGGTGCACAACTCCCACCCCTAGCATCAAACCCACCGCTCCTATTATGCAAGCTCCGAATTGGAAAATTCCATTTGAGCTTATGTGTGATGCAAGTGACTACGGTGTTGGAGCTGTCCTTGCCCAAAAGAATGCAAAGGATAGTCATGCTATATACTATGCCTCAAAGACGCTCAATCCAGCCCAATGCAATTACACCACTACAGAAAGGGAGCTACTCGCTATTGTTTTTGCCTTCGACAAGTTCCGCTCCTATCTGCTTGGGTCAAAGGTGATCATCTACACTGATCATGCTGCCGTGAAGCATCTACTCGCAAAGAAAGAAACCAAACTACGTCTTATACGTTGGATTTTGCTAGTGCAAGAATTTGATTGGGAAGTGCGAGATAAGAAAGGAGCTGAAAATAATGTAGCTGATCATTTGAGTCATTTAGTTCATTCAGAAGATGCTGAACCAATCAAGGAACAATTTCCAGAAGAGAAATTCTATTATCAGCTTGTCCAAGTGGAAGTACGAAACTGAGGCAGAATGTTATGCAATTGAAGGAAAAGATGGTAAAACTCTGTGGTATGCCAACATTGTAAATTATCTCACTTCGAGGAAGGTTGCCACCAGACTTTACCATGGCTCAAAAGAGGAAATTAATGAGTGAATGCAAGTATTATTTTTGGGATAATCCTACGCTTTGGAAAGTTGGAGCCGATCAAGTTATTCGAAGGTGCGTACCCGAAGAGGAACAATTTGAGATCTTAGAGCGATGTGATTCATCACCTTATGGAGGACATGGAGGAGTGAAACGTACTGCACGAAAAGTTCTCAATTGTGGATTCTTTTGGTTAACTTTGAATAGAGATGCTTATGAGGTTTGCAAGAGTTGCAAACGTTGCCAAATGCTTGGTAATATTGGCTTGCGAGATGAACTACCACAACATCCGATGCGCTTTTGCGAAATATTCGATGTATGGGGTATGGACTTCATGGGACCTTTCCCTAGCTCGTTCGGAAATTTATACATACTATTAGTTGTGGATTATGTGTCCAAATGGATCGAGGCCAAGGCAACTCGCTCCAATGATTCCAAAGTCGTTGTTGGATTTCTTAAGTCCAATATTTTTAGCCGATATGGTGTTCCTCGAGCCATAATAAGTGATAATGGTACTCATTTCTGCAATCGTACCATTGAAGCTTTAATGAAAAAATACGAATGTCAACATCGTCTATCTACTCCGTATCATCCTCAAACAAACGGCCAAGCTGAAGTATCCAATAGGGAGATCAAGCATGTTTTGGAAAATACGGTTAATCCGTCTCGAAAAGATTGGAGTACACGCTTGGAGGATGCTCTTTGGGCGTACAGAACCGCATACAAAACCCCTATTGGTATGTCCCCTTATCGTTTGATCTTCGGAAAGATGTGTCACTTACCGGTTGAGCTCGAACATAAGGCATTTTGGGCCGTGAAAACAATGAATATGAACTTGTTCAAGTGTGAGGAGGAACGCAAGTATCAATTGCAAGAATTAGAAGAGCTTCGACTTGAAGCTTATGATGCCTCTATGTGGTACAAGGATCGAACCAAGGCTTGGCATGATCGTAATTTGAGATCTAAACAATTTAAAGTTGGACAATTGGTACTCTTATACCAATCTAAACTTCGACTCATGCCCGGGAAGCTTCGTTCAAGATGGATAGGGCCATTTGTTATCAAGTCTGTTCGGCCAAGTGGAGTGATTGATTTAGAGGATCCTGCAACGAAGTCTACTTTCGTGGTGAATGGTCATCGGCTAAAGCTCTATCATCACTTGCACCAAATAAAAACAGTGGACGAGATTCCATTGTACCTCCCAACATACACTTGATCAGCTTGAAAGAGTCGAGCCTGCGACTCTAACTCAAGGCGCTTGTGGGAGGCACCCCACACGTATCCTTTATTTTCCGCATTTTATTTCATAGTCTAGGTTCATTTTATGTTTTTCATATTTGGTTTGAGTGTTGAATTCTTGTGCTAATTATTTTTATGCAGGAGATCTAGATAATTGTGGAAGAAATTCGTCACTTTAGGAAATAAACTTCAAGAATTAAGGAAGGAGTTTGAAGGAGGAAATATGCACAAGTATAGGTCGAGGACCTAATTGCAAAATACTTCAAACTTTTGTGGTCAAATTGACACAAAAGTTGAAGTGTACGGAGGTTGAAGCGAGCGGGGGTGTATTTGTTCACTAAAAGAAATTGAAGGACTCAATCGCAAACCCTCAGAAATTGGATGCTTTAAGATTGAATCGAGAAAGGGGGGACCTCATAACTGTTCCCGCGCTCCATGTTTTTCCCCTCTCTGCAAAACTTCGTCTTCAACCAAGCTACTCGTCATCTCCTCCTTTCTACATCATTTTCTACAACAATCCATGGCTCCCAAGAAGCAAAAGACTACTTCCTCTGCCGCAAAGAAGAAGACCATCCCTGTTTCTTCTCCATCTGATCCGACAGCTCGCCATCTAAGAGCAAGCCACCGAAAGCAACCCACTCCACCACAGGTCCAACAGGAGGTGCCTACGCACGCTGAAGTTCCGCCGGCTGTGGCGGAGGAGCCCATTGAAGAGGTGGTTGTTGCCAGCTTGATTCCCGAGGTTCCGCCGGTACCCCATGCAGAACCCACTTCACCGGAAGTATAGAAATCTCCACCCCCATCTCCATCTGAAGTGCCGGAGGAAACCCCTATTTCTACTACTCCTATTGTTACGCCACAAGCGTCGCCGGTTAGGGTTTCCACTCCACCGCCAGAGAAGTCTGCCTCTCCTGCAGATCAGCCTATTCTTCCGTCACCTCCACTTCCAGAATCTCCGAAACCTTCCACTGACGCTGCCAGACAAGCACTTCAAGCCCGCGCTGCCTCTGTAGGAGGTGCTGTTAGGAAAGATGGGTTTATACATATTCCATGGGAGAGATTGATAATGGATGGCGTGTACCCTGAGGACGAGGACGATGAAGATTACGTTCCAGATCTTGATTGCCCAACCGATATGTTACTAGATCCCAAAGACCAAACCCTATTTCAGAAATATGCCAAAGCCGAGGAGGATATCTCTGACTCCAAGCCAGCCGAAGACGGTTACGCCAACATGTTTGTTATCCGCATCTTGAATGAAGAAGATCGTCTCCGCATTCGCCATTTTGAAGAAGAGGAGTTGGCCACGAAGTGTGAGAAGCGGCAGTTTCGGGCATGTAAGTCAGGTATGTTTGTTGATTCTAAGGTGTTGGTTAGTTTGGGTATCCGTGATCAATTTTTTGCCTACTTCCGTGCTATTGGTTGGAGTTGGTTACTTGTTCCACATCATTTCTCTTTACCGCAAGATATTGCTCTTGAATTCTTCACTTCATTTCACTTTGTTGATGTTGGTAATATGGATAATGACTGCATTGCTTTCCGGTTGGGTGGCCATGAATTTCATACTTCCTTGCTGGATTGGAACATAAGATTGGGTGTGTTAGATTATGCTGATTATTGTGATGATGTGTTTGATTCTTATTTACGTGGTTTGCCTGAGTCGAATGCAGCTTATATAGGTCCTAGGGATGCATGGAAGTTGCTTGCTCCGTCTGATCCGAATGAATTTTATACCTCACGTTCTCATGTTTATCATGTTGAGAGCCCTGTTCTTAGGATGTGTCATTACTACATTGCTTATAATTTGACTGGAACTACCACGGGTTTTTCTAAAGTGAGTGCTACGGAGTTGTATTTTTTATGGTGCACGCATACAGGAACCAAGCTAGATTTAGGGTATTAGATAGCGCATTGTTTGGAGAGCATAGCTGCTAGGCCGAATCGGCACCATACTCTTTGTCATTTGCTTGCCACATTCTTTGTTCGCAACCTTGCTGTAATATCCCGTGTACCATTGTCTATGTGTGATCCACCTACCACTATGAGCCTCAGTCGGTTGAGGTCAGCCAAGCTCACCTATGTTGGTACTGACGGTCTGGACAAGTTCTTTGGGCCGGGACCTGGTATCCCGAGTCAATCTGTGGGTGCAAGGCAGGAGGAGGAGCAGGACAGGCTCGGCCGGATAGAAGCCAGGTTGGAGAAGATTGCTGAACAGCTGGAAGAATTTCAGAAGGAAGTAATAGACCGGTGAACCATTCCCCTAGTCAGTCAGTTTTTTTTTTCTGTCTTATTTGTTTTCAGTCTTTGTGTGTCTATGTTTGTTTCCTTTGCATGCTTCTATGTTTTTTTTCTGTTACTTGCTCGAGGACGAGCAAGGTTGAAGTGTGAGGAGGTTATTTTAGGTTTATTTTAGGTTTGTGTCCTTCGTCCTAGGTCGAAGCATGCTAGGTTTACATGATTTGTTGATGTGATTTTAGGATAAATCTGCCCAGATTCTGCGTGCTTTCCGTGACTGAATTCTGCATGATTGTAGTGTATTTTCTCTTTCTATGGAGGATTTTGTATGTGGCTTGGGATGGGGAAATTTAAGCATGATAAAACTGAATTTTAAAACCCCGTCACTAAAGGGAGATTTGAGCCTTTAAAAGTGGGACACTTCCCACTATTTTCTTGAGAGTGATGTGTTGCAAAGTCTCCATAGCTTGTGGTCATGTGTGACAAATGATAGGAGGCAAATTAGGGTTAACCAATTTGAGCTTTTAATTCTTTCAATTCCTACCTTCGCTCAGCCCCTAGTTAGCCACTTTGAAGCCTTGACTGTGTTCTTTCATGAGTTATTTAAAGAAGTCAAGCCTTTCAAAGCCTTTCTCTTGACCTTATGCATGTATGTGTCTACTGTGGATATTCATAATTTGAGGCAATTTTTATTGAAGAGATTTTATGATTAGTTGGAGATAGTGTTTGAATTGATACCCCCCCTGGAGTTGTGCTGTTTTACATTTTGAACTCTACCGGCAGTCAGTTTGGCCAGGCAGAGTGTTGTACTGAAAAGAAATAAATATTGAAGGGGGCTAAAAAAAAAAGAGAGTTGAAGGTGCAGAAAAAAGAAAAGGAAAAAGAAAAAAAAAATAAAGGGAAGGATGAAGTCTGAATGTTTATATTCTGCCTTGCCCAAGTCTGTATGCGAAAATAAATCTCCATCAGTGCTGAACTGTATATCTCTTATGCTTATTATCTGCTTGCCTAATCAAATGCCTCAGTGAATAGCATGCTGCATACTTGTACTTAATTTTCAGAAGCTTAGGACCCCTAGGATTCCCTACCATGTCATATATTTGAATGAGTCCTTAAGCCCCATTACATCCAAGAGAAAGACCTCTTTGAGTTGCTAGATTGACCACTTGCTATTGTAACTGTGTGACTATGTTGTTTTTATGAGCGGCTTGCCCAGACTAGATTAGAGAGAGATGAGTGAATCGGTGAGCTAGTTCAGTTATGCTTATGTTTTGACCAAGCTGATATCTGAATCCATGGTTTGAGAATTATGCTACTTGACTTGTTTGATGAAGGTTTTGATTGCATTGCATGTTTGGGCAGAGATTGAGAATCATGGGCATTTCATGGCTGCTAGGTATGTTTCAATGTTTAGTCTATTATTTTTTGAGTCTTTTGATTTATTTCTCTTCTTTGAATCTGAGTCTCGTGTCTTAGTGTTTTTTATTTTCGTTCCTTGAGTCTGTTTTGAGTCTTGGGGAATGGTGATTCGAGTGGGAGTATTCTTTTGTTCATCCCATACTTGAGGGCAAGTATGATTCAAGTGTGAGGATATTTGAGTGTCGATTTTATACCACTCGAATTCACCCAGTTCTGACGCTCATCTTGTCCAAGTTGATGTTGTTTTGTGCGCAGAAATATTTATTTTCGGCAGGTTTATGGTCCGGAGATGAGGTGGCGATTCGGAGCTGATTTGGAGATATTTTGGTGAATTTTGGAGATAAAACGGGGCTGACATCGAGAAGGAAAGATATGCTAAAGATTTGGAGCTTAAAGATATTTTAGGGCTGGAGGTATACAAGGAAAATTAATCTTAAAGATTAAGATTTAGAAGATTTGCCCTAAGATATCTTTCCTTTGGAGAATCAAGCTCAAGATCTATATAAAGGGGGCTGGAGACGAACAATCTACACCATCATTCTCTCGCTGCTTCATTAGTTTAGTTTTCGTCCCCAACCATCTAGTTCTTAGTTCCGTAGTTTAGATTTAATTTTCCGCACAAGAATTCAACTACTTTCTTTATCGCTTTCTTAGTTTAGTTAAACTTTCAAATTCAGCACTTGAAGTTTATTCAGCTGTTTAAGTCATTCAACTTGTCCGTTCAGAGTGAGTACTTACATTCAGCATTTTAATTTCGGTATTCAGTATTTAATTTAAGTTCTTAAATTCAGTTTATGTTTCTAGCTTTCTGCACTTTACTTTCTGTTACTATGTTCGTTTCACTTAGCTTGTCCAAGTTAATAATGAGTAGCTAAACTTTTTAGGGCTTCGGCGAGGGTGACGAATATGAGATACAAACTTTGTGAGATCTAATTGTTCGTAGTAATTGAAGACTAGGGTTTCGACTTAATTCGGGACAGAAAGATTTAATTGGATTAACTTAAACCTGATCAATTTAGGTTATGAAGATTAGTGCCAGATTGTTCAACAACTTAGGTGGCGAAGCTATCGTAACGGTAGTCGAATTAAGGAGGTTAATCATCTATGTCAGCTTGTCCAACAACGGTAGAGATTAAAATTGGGTTCCTTCCTCGTAATGCTATCTAAACATTAAATCTAGGTTTGTTCAACAAGCTAGGTTGTGGTTAGGTTAGGGAGTAGTGGAAATTTGTTCAACAAGCCATTACCGACTAAGTAAGTAGGTATTGGGGTATGTACGTGACCAACACTGTATCCTACAACTGGTTGATCTTAGGAATTAATTAAATCTATGCATCGATGATCGAAGTAGTTGTCTCATACAAGTTACCCGAAGCCGAGTCCGCCTTTCTCTACTTGTTTATTTCTATCTATTTTCCGGTTATTTACTTTTCTTTGCCTAGGTAATAAACCCAAAATTTATGCGTGGTGGCATCACCAATACTCTGATCAAAAGGATAAATATTGTTGATTTTCACTGTTCCCCGAGTTCGACCCTATTTTATACTAATTATAAAATTCTAAGTGTGTGCAGGAATTTTATTTGGTGTGAAAACAGCGATCACCACGAAGCCAAAGGATCTAGGCGCAACAACTTCCGGAAGCCATGTATTCAGCTTCAATAGTGGATGCTGTTTCTTGGAGAACCATGAAATCAGCTTGCTACCGAGGAACTGACAAGTTCCTGAAGTTGATTTTCGGTCGAGTCTACAACCTGCATAGTCAGCGTCAGTATAGCCAGTTAATTAAAAATTATCATTTGCTGGATACCATAACCCTCTGTCAGGTGTGCCTTTGAGATAGCGGAGAATCTTCTTTGCTGACTCTATATGGCTCAGCTTAGGATTTGCCTAAAATCTAGCACAGACACCTACATCATAAGTTATGTCATGTCGACTAGCAGTTAAATATGATAATGAACCAATTAAAGCACGATAATCAGTAGAAGCTATTGATACTCCCTCTTTGTCTAGATCAATCTGGAAGTTTATGTTCATAGGGATTCCGACTGGTTTGCTGAACTCGTATCCGAACTTTTTGATAAGTTCCTTCGTATATTTGGCTTGATTAATGAATATCCCTCTGTTAGTTTGTTTGACTTGAAGTCCAAGAAAGAAATTCATCTCGCCCATCATTGACATCTCAAACTTATCATTCATCATCTTCTCAAACTTTTGACACATGGTCACATTCTGAGAGCCAAAGATGATGTCACCCACGTAGACTTGCACTAGAAGTATGTCATCGTTCAGTCGAATACTAAATAGTATTCAGTCTATGGTGCCTTTGCAAAAACCTTTCTGAAGGAGGAAATCTGACAGGGTATCGAACCAAGCCATGGGTGTTTGTTTTAACCCATATAGTGCTTTCCTGAGTCTGTATACTTGATGTCCCTGCTGAAAGCCGGGAGGCTGCTCCACGTATAATTCTTCCTTCAGTACGCCGTTCAGAAATGCACACTTCACATCCATCTGATAAACCTTGAATCTCTGATGTGAGGCGTAGGCG
Organism: Lavandula angustifolia; assembly: GCA_028984105.1. Taxonomy (NCBI): domain Eukaryota; kingdom Viridiplantae; phylum Streptophyta; class Magnoliopsida; order Lamiales; family Lamiaceae; genus Lavandula; species Lavandula angustifolia. The sequence continues at coordinate 23,517,730 of CM054810.1, read as the reverse complement.
AGGAAAAGACGAATAGCTTCCAGTCTTGCAACTGGGGTAAATGTTTCATCGAAGTCTATTCCCTCAGCTTGACAGTAGCCTTTAGCGACTAATCGAGCCTTGTTGTTGACTATGACGATGTTTTTGTCCCGCTTGTTTTCGAAGACCCATTTTGTTCCTATGACATGTTGGTGTCGGGGCCTGTCAACAAGCTCCCAAACCTCATTGCAAACGAACTGGTTCAACTCCTCTTGCATGGCTATAATCCAGTCAGCGTCGTTCAGTGCCTCCCCAATATTCTGAGGTCCTTCAGTAAACAAGAAGTAGGAGTACATTGCACTCTCGCCTTGTCTGAGATTAGCTCTGGTCTGACGCCTACTGAAGGGTCACCAATGATAAGCTCAGCAGAGTGAGTATCTAACCAAGAACGTCGTTTCCTTGTCTCTTCTTCATAAACAGATTCAGTGCAAACAATAAGAGTGTGAGGCTTTTCAGTAGTACTGTTTTGAAACTGAAGAAGTTCAGTGACAAGTTGAGGTTCTGATGAATCGTCCACTACAAGGGTGTTAGGTTCAAGAACATAATTTGTTCCTCCTGAGTTGGTGCATTCAGATGTGGTCTCCGTACCGACTTAGGGATCAATATTCTCAGCTACATTCAGTGTGGGTTGATTATGAATATCTTCTTCTGCTGAATCATCATCCCACACTTGTGAATCATTTCTGAATCTTCGTTTAAGTTCAGATTCTATAGCTTCTGGCTTACATCTTCAGAATATGAGTTGCTTATGTTCTTGTTCTCAGTAGCAAACTCGTTAAAAATAACATGAGAACTTTCCTCCACGCAAAGGGTCCGGAGGTAGAAAACTCTGAAAGCTTTACTGACCGTGGAGTATCCTAAAAACACTCCTTAGTCTGATTTGTTTTCAAAAGTCTTCAACTGATCCTTTCCATTATAGTGGATGAAACAAGAACAATCGAATATATGGAAATAAGATATAGAAGGAATTCTCCCGTTCCATAATTCATAAGGCGTCTTTATGTACTTCTTTGTCAGTAAAGATCTATTTTGAGTGTAGCATGCCATGTTTGTGGCTTCTGCTAAGAACTTCGTGGCAATCTAGAGTCTTATTTTAGCTTAGGGTTTTAGTTTTATTGTGTATTTGATATTTATACTTTACTTCTTTTTTAGTAGAATACGATTTGTGCGATGAAGGTCCTTGCTGCTTCTTTCAGTGTTCCGTTCTTCCACTCAACAAGACCATTCTGTTGAGGCATGCGTGTAGCAGACGTCTCATGTTCGATTCCTTCAGTGTCGCAGAACTCCTTGACCATTGAGTTCAAAAACTCAGTACCTCGGTCGGAATGGATCTTCTTAATCTTGATGTCCTTCTCGACACTGAGTCTCTTCAGTAGCCTCGACAACGCTGTCTTGACGTCAGACTTGTTGGCAATAAAAAGTACCCACGTGTATCTGGAATAATCATCTATGACCACCAGTGTATACTTCTTGCCTCTGATTGTCATAGGAGAAACTGGCCCAAAAATGTCCATGTGAAGAAGCTAAAGGATTCCGTTAGTAGCTGGTGACAGAATTGAATAATGGCTTTTCTTAGTCTGCTTTCCTTTCAGACATGCTTCACACTCTTCTTCCTTTTTGAATGCTCGCTTGGGGAGTCCCCTGACAAGAGATCCATTAGCTAGTTTGTTCAGCACCTTAAAGTTGAGATGGCTGAGTCTTTTGTGCCACAGCTACTCAGTTCTGTCTTCGTTTCGTGCTATCAAATAATGTTAGTCCTGAGACGTGGTTCAGGTGTAGAAGGGGGAGGGGATGAATACACCTGAATACAAATTTGTTCTCAAACGCGAGTCAGCTCTAGCTGAGTTTGCTACTGACTGAGTCAGACAACCAACTATGCTTCAGATCGCGTGGGCAAGAAAATCTTCTACTGGGTTCAGCTCTACTGACTTGAGTCAGTCGAACAGTCGTTCAGTATTAGAGTGTGTGCGAAAGTGTAGGCCCTATCAAGCGTCTCAATTAGAAAATCGGTTTTATACTGAGTTTGATGAAATACAGTTTTAATGCAATATGGACAGTTAGTGAAAACAGTAAATCAACACAGTAAAGTTTTAAAGTGGTTCGGACACTCTGGGTCCTACGTTCGCTGTCCTGACCAAAGCAGGATACTTGTTATATTTATACTAAGCAAGTCTCAGTGATCTGTTCTCAAGAGAGATACAACTTGAAGCTTATAGTGAGTAAGTTCTTAATGATCTTTGCACTAGACATATTCTCTACTTATAGTCGTAGTGACTTTTACAAGGGTTTCAAACTTAAAGAGTTTGAGTCTTCTCCAACTAAGAGGAAGTTCTTACAAATAAGAACGGTTTCACAAGGATGTGAACTTCCTCGAGGTTTCTAAGCTATAGATATTACAATGAAGCTTGTTTAGATAAGAGAAGGGGAACAATTATAACTCTAAGTGATGAACTAAAGGGGTTCTTCTATGAATGCTAGTTCTTCACTGGATTCTTCGTTGAGAGTGTTAAGAGTTTTATGCCTAGATAGCTTGGGTTCCCAGTGATGTCTCTGCATGAAGACTTCTCTTATATAATCGTCGCTGGTGAATAGATCCGTTGGAGGGAGGTCTAGCCACGTGTCGAAACGACAAGGAAAACGTCTCCTTAATTTTGAACGTTGGTGAGTAGGTGCACTGTAGAGATTCTCCTCTTTTTTCAGTATGGGAGCAACTTTTGTCAGAAAAGATAGGTCGATGTCGGCTCCTTATTGGTCGAGGAAGATTGGTAGGTGAGACTTGTCAAACATTAAGGTTGACTTCCTCTGAATCCTCGGACCTTCAACTGAAGTGACTTCCTACTGACGTTCTACTGAACAGTCAGTGCATGGGCACGAATTCCTGTGTAGATTCAGTTGGTAGTCGGCTGGCCAACTGACTTCTTCGATCCTGAGTCCACCATCTGAGTGCAAGATCTTCTACTGAACTTTGCAGTTACTGAACTCTAGCCTACTGAGTTCTAACAACTGAACTCTAAGCTATTATAGATACGAAGGTACAATATTCAGCTAGGGGTTTTGGGATCATCAAATCTATCAATTCATCTACTGAATCCTTATCCCAACAAAAAAACTTCAGGCTCCACGGATTTCCAATTAGCCACATAGATGTTCTTCTTCCGTGTTCCTGATAACACTGTTTTACCTGTAGATTTGTCCAATACATCACAAAAACCAGTGTCAAATATCACTCTTTTATTGTTATCACAAAATTGACCAACATAGAGGAGGTTATGTTGGAGCCCTTCAACGTAAGATACTTTTGGAACTATGGTGGTTCCAATATTCAGCGATCCGTATCCTGTCGTGTAGCCTTTAGCGTTGTCGCCAAACTCTATTCTAGGTCCACCTTCAGTGATGAAATCCGTCAGCAATATCTTCTGGTACGTCATGTGTCTAGAACATCCGATGTCTACGTACCATGGGTCTTTTTGCACCTGCAAAACAGAAAAATACACTTAGGTACCCTTTATGTTTCTTTTGGGTCCTTCGGAGTTAGTGGTTTTGCAATCCAAATATGTCTGACTACTTTTGTAGTCTCAGACAGCTTCCTTCCTAACCCGTCAACATACTTCACTGTTGGACTCAATGGTGTTGACTCTTTCTGCTTCGGAGGTTCAACAGTCCTAATCTTCTCCTTAGCTGGACTCTTAACCTTCTGAGCTGATTTAGCTGCTTTGGTCTGGACCTTTGGCGCCTTCCTGACTACTGGCTCGTAATAGTAACTTCCGTACTGAGCTGGATGAGTCAAAGTCTGAGGCCCATGTTGATCTGCCCATCTCACTGAAGTTTCCCCTTGCTTCTGACTGGGAGGTTGTGAGCGAGATCTACCAGACTTCTGATAGGTGGTATGAGGTACATGCACCTTTTGCTTTCCTTTTGTGAAAGGTTTATGGGGTTCTGAACGTTCAGTACACCCTTTAACAAATCTATCAGTAAGATTTACTACTGAATCCTATGGAGCTGAAGTCGAAGCATCATAAGTATTGTATCCTAATCCTTCCTTGTGGGTTACTGGCCTTTGACTTGTGAGCATGGCTTCGAGCTTCTTCTCTGCTCCAAGAAACCTGTCGGTCATCAGAACTTTCCATACTTCATCACTCTTCTTGAGAGTTTCGTACTGTGTCTGTAGTTCTGAATATTCCTTCTTCAGTAGACCAGTTCATTGACTTTCGTCGCCAAGTCTTTGGTCAGTACTGAGAGCAGTCCTTCTTGCTGCTGAGACTGGATCATCAGAGAATCATTCTCCTCTTTCAGTCTCTTGGCAAGCTGAGCCAACTCAGTACCATCCTGACTCGACTTAGAAAGTCTCTCATTTTCGGCTCTCAGGAGGTCCATCTCTTGAAGGGTCTAACTAAAATTCAAACTCATCTTGATCTACTCATATAATAGGGCTTTGTAGCACAGTGCAGATTCAGGATGATCACCTGCAGTAGGTAGTGTGTTGTGTGTGCATGGTGAAGAGGGTAGATCAATAGCATAGGAGTTTACTTCATCCTCTTTTCCAGCCATGAGACACTTCTCATTGTCTTCAACTTTTACGGCGATGAATGAGACTTCATCATCTGATGAGTCTATGAAATTTTCCGCCTCTTCTGAGTCATCTGAAAGCTCTCCAGCAATGAATGCTTGGCGCTTTTTGGTGAAATTCTCTCTTCGAGCTTATCCACAGCTCTCTCGGCTGCGCTCAGCTCTGGACATATTGGTAGTGCCCATCCTTCTTGCAGTTGTAGCATGAAGAATGTATGCTTGGTTTTGATTCTGACTTTTTAGGCTTCGAAGCAGATTCTTCATTCCTGCATTCAGAGAGTTTCGAGTTATGATCTCCTTTGGAAGGTGATTCATACTTACCTCGGAATTTTGGGTAGGATTTCTTCAGCTTGATCCTCCTATCCTTCTCTCTCTGGTATTTGAGGGCCAACAAAGCATAACGTTCAGCTAAGGTTCCTTCAATGGGAATCGGGGCAAAGCTTATCGACGTAGTCTGGTTGCTCACTACTGCTTGTGGAGTGTTGACTGATGCCTTTAGGGCATAATCATGTGAGGTGTCAGCTCCATACCTTATCTTGTGAGGTAGACTGAACTCTAACTCCTCTGCCTTTAATTCAGAGAAAATATGATCAGTATAAATAGAATTATGGTCATAGTGTCGAAGATACGTGGCGAATGAACTCCATCGTCCTTTAGGAAGCGCCCGCAGTATCTTCAGGTTCATCTCACTGTTCGAGAGCATCTTCCCTAGCCCGTTGATTGAATTCATGATCTTGGTGAATCAGTCGTTTAGATCTTCAATCTTCTCATTGGAAAGAGAGTGAGCCTCTCAAGCTTCTAGAGCTCTAGCGTCAGTTTGTTATTCTTTATCTTCTAAGTCCCCCGACTCAGTAACACCAGCGCATCCCTGAGTTACTTCGCGGACTTGCAGTCCTGAACCTTGCCTAGATAAGAATCAATGAGAGTTGTTAGAATAGCATTATGAGCAACTCTATTTAGATTGTGAAGCTTCTTCTCTTCCGGCGTGTATTCAGATTTGTCTTTGGAGACCATCTCCCCTGTGGGCCGATTTTCAACACATCGGACATGCTGTCGTGTAGTGAGGTCAGATGCGCCTCCATTCTGACTCACCATACTCCATAGTTCTCTACTGAGAACATGGGTACCATTCGGATCCCTAACATATCAGACATATTAAAAATAAGGGTTTGGATGAATGAAGAGATGCTATGCTGTGAAAAACGTTTTCAAAAGGATCAGTTCGAGTAGACCAGTTTCAAATAACAAGAGTCAAAAGAACTCCTGGTTTGATACCAATTGTTGGTCTCGAGTCAAACGTTCAGGTGTGGGGGGGGGTGTGAATACACTTGAAAACCTTTTTCTCAAACTCAAAACGCGATCAGTCCGTTTTCGGAAGATGTCTACTGAATAGATTCAGCAGACCAAGCAAGCTGATGTTGATCACGCGGACACAGTGACGACGCGATGCGAGGTCCGCTAGCCGACGATGTCGAATTCAGAACCGTTCAGTAGAGGTTCAGTAGCGTGCGGAAATGTGTAGGCCCGATTCAGTTTGTTACGAAAACGTTTCTTTACTAGAACTATTCAATAGATTAGTGCGATGTTTTAGCTTTGAACTGAAATAGCAGTTGTATGATTTTGTAAGATATTTTTCAGTATGAACAGTTATATCATGCAACAATTAAACAACACAACAGTTTTTAAAGTGGTTCGGATACGCAAGATCCTATGTCCACTCGTCCCGAATAAAATAGGACACTATTTTATTATACCGAGTTAGTCTCAGTTAGTTTGTACGCATGACAGGGTCTCAATTTATACTGTGATTATACTGAGCAAGTCTCAATTTACAGGGTCAAACAAAAAATTGTTTGAATGTATCTCCAACTATGAAGGAGTTATTAACACTAAGAACAGTTCAATAAATGAACTCCTTCAGTTTAAAATATAAATATTACAATGAGCTTAATGTTAGAGGGTGGGAACGAGAGAGGCTTCTAGAGCGAAGAGAGAGTAATAATCAACTCTGGGTTCGTGTTCTTCAGCTGAGTAATCGCTAAGTATTCTAGAGCTTTGAATCTTGAATACTTGAGTTCCCGTATGGTCGCTAATGTGATCGTGTAGTGCGACAAGAAAGATCACAACCTTCCCTCTAGTTATAGTAGTGAGCATGGATAGATCCATTGGAGACGAAACAGTCCACGTGTCACTCTATATAGATAGCAAACGGCTCCTTTCCTTTGAATTCTGTAGAGTCCGCTTCTTTGTAGAAAGTGGTTGACTTGCAGCTTTTGTCGCATACTTTGTCAGCTAGCTGCTTGTCATTGGTCGAGGTACAGAAAAGTGGTTGAGACATTCAGACTTCAAGGTTGATACTGAAACTGACCTTTCTCAGATGTACAACCTCGGACAATTCTACTGAATCTGACTTTGAAGTCCACTGTCAGTTAAAGCAACTGACAGGCCACTGCTGAGTCTGACCCATAGGTTCAGTAGTATACTCCAGTTGAGTTCAACTCTACTGAAGGTCAAGACTCTGAGTTCAGTAAATTGCTCCTGCTGAGTCCAGTTCTACTGACTCCTGAACACCTTTCAGTATGCTGCTCCTGCTGAATCCTGCCATACTGAATCTTCACTCCATGGCACAGCGGCGGATAGTCTACTGAAGGACAACAGACGGAACTACTGAGTCGGACCATGCTGAAGACGAGTCTACTGAGTCTGCAACACTCAAAGACAAAGATGTTAACTTTGACAAGGGAATGGTTCACCAATCAACACAGGGTTTTGGGATCAGCCAAATCTTCTATTCACTAAACAACAGCTGAATCATCTCCCAACAGTTGGAATATCACTTTTTTTTTTAATTTTTAATGATATATTTTACTATTTAATAATTGTTTATCTGGTAACTAAATCTTATGCGTATGTCTTCAAGGACAATTCGATGCTTGCATACATTTAATCACCCAGAGTTTAGTGGTTGAGCTCACTACTTGATATTGTTGGTGCACTCTTAATGAGTATAACTTCACGACACTTTGCAACTCATCTTTGTTATTGAATCTTTGACCGGCATATAATTCCACATTATCTTCTGATCTGTTTGGTTCTTGTGCAGACATCAATATATCAACCATAGCAGCATAAATTTGGACAATATTGTTAGATTCAAACGCCGATGTAGTTTCACGAGTCATGTCCGTATTCCCCTCATCACTTTCTTCGTATACCTCGTCCACACATTCATCCAACAATTCATTAGTGATTTGAGTTCCATTTCTAATAAAATGATATCCTTCACCTGCAACAACTTCTGCTATCACACAAGTAGTGTACTATCAGTCAAGGTATCACCAACTTGCACATCTTGTGCTACATTAGCATTTTCATTTCCCGCAACTCCATTTAAGAATGATTAGTTCACAAAAAATCCCCATACGTAATTTATTATCAAAATCAGACACTCCTGTTTCTTGGATCAATAGTCGAGTAAAAGGACCATTACAAATTATTCGTGTAGAATTTGCTCGCCCGTGAATCTCCAAAGGAGTTGTTTCCACATAAATTTCTAAGCAATTGATTTCAGGTTGTCTTGTCACATCAAACATAATGCTCACACTTCCATCATCTTCAATTGGTAGACCAATATACTGTTGAAAATTACTAGGATATCTCCAAGTAATTTTGAGGCATGTTTGCAAACGGTTAAATCCAGTCATAGTATATACTTTGTCCACCAAATCATTATAAGTTATGTCATTGTTAACTCTCATAGGCTTCGATATGGCTCCTTCATAAGCAATTCCATGAGATCCTGATATAATCTTTCCCTTCCAATAACATAATATAGTAATCATGTCTTTCGCCATCCTAATCAAGGAACAAAGTAATTCAGAAAAAGTTTGAAGCATAATTTATAGATTAAGAACGAAATAAAGTACCAAAAAAATTATAATACTTTCTTGGATCATGTAATTAGAGAATTGGTTTAGAATACTTTGGATACATGAAAACAGAACAACAACAACGGTCAAACAAGAAAAGTGCGCAACCTATGTTGAAGCCTTAAAACACCATGAACATTTGTGAAGAAGAAAGTGTGTAGTGTAGCCCAACATAACTTGGTCAATGCAACAGTAAATTTACATTTGTCTGCTTGTGGTTAAGATAGGTGTGACAACTCCTTTCTATTATTTTGATTCAGACCCCGTACACATAGGAGATATGTATCCATAATATAATCAAGTAATCAAATTGCATTACTTCTCTCTCGATTTCTTCACATGTTTCACCACACTGGAGTTCTTCTTCTCAAAGATACCAATTCTTAGTTATTTTTCTTTCAGTTTTACATTCGAACTAATATAACTATAATCTCCGAAAATTGTCAGAAATATATTGTAGAAGAAATCACAGGAAAAAGACTTCTTACCCGGTGAATCTTGAACTTGGAAAGAATTACGCAAGAAGGGTTTCTGGAAAACTTGATTAGCAATGAGAGATTTTTGAAAACCTTGATTAGCGATAAGATTTTTTTTTCTTTTATTTTCTATAAACGATTACGACTATCTAATTTGTTCTATGTTTTAAATTTTGTTTCTCAATTTTATTTTCTACTTAATTAACTATATAATTTTATATGTTTTTTCTTGTAAGTAAATAAAGAATTGTCCATATAGACGCTTACGTGGCATATATGATTTATTTTGGGATATAAGTTTTAATGAGAATTATTTTGGGATATAAATTTTTGAGAAGACTAGTTTGGGAAATAAGTTTTTTGATAAGATTATTTTGGAAATTTGCTCAAAAATTGATGGACTGATGAGTAGGAGTGTGGAATTGTCAAAGTGATTATATCCTAATTAAACAATAATTAGGTGTATGCAATTGGTTCTTAGGAGTTAAGCAACAGATTCTCCCACCCCAGCTACTAATTTAATTCCAGAAAAGTCTTCCTGCACATGGCATATCTTAATCAAAGTTTACCATGTACCCCTATCTTTTCTTTCCAACTTTTTTTCAAGATCGACATAGATAATCTCATAACTCGAAACAATGGTGTGAAATTGAACCTTTCATCTCCTTAAAATAAATCATGAGTCGTCCTTAATAGAAATGTCTTGTTTTTCTTTTTGAGTCGTCCCATAAAAAGTGTCATTTTTATAAAAAAAAAAACAAAGAATGTGTGGTCCAAGATTAACCTCCCAAAAGTTAAACAATATACACAACACAATACAAGTTTTTTAATCTTTGTGCCTTATAGAAAGGAGACACCTTCTATGGGAGGAACTATGATCAATATCAAGTCAGTATGAACATGGAAAATTACATGAAGAGACAAATGGTCCATATGGACTGATCCAAACATAGAAACCAAACTGACCATCAACTAGAATGTTAAAAAAAATGGGCTTCAACACGCTCCCTCACGTATAGGCCGATATAGATATTGGACAACTACGTATAGAAACAAATGGTCCACATGAAACATAGGTACCAAACTAATCATCATCGACTTGGATCTGCTCTAATACCATATAGAATTAAGTTTCTCATTCCCTTGAAAACTCTTATAAGGATCAATCTATGTATACCAAATCGACCTGAGACAAATAATGAAGTTCATCAAAATAGAACCTTACTTTTAAATACGGATTTAGAGGGTCCATGGAGCTTCCATCCCGGCCTGCTAAATTGTTTAATAACTCAGATTTAAAAAAAAAAAAAAGTTAATTCGTTATTTCACACACCATATTACTGATATACAATCTATAATCTACTGATTCGACCATCTCCCCCCGAAACTACAGACTTACACTTCTGAATTTGCGGATTCGTCCCCTCTAAGGCTAAGCGTCAGCAACAGGGAGCAAATAGGAGAGGAAGGTGGAAAAGGAAGATAAGGACGCAAGTCTACTTATTCCCACGTATTAATCCCATTTCCCATTCCTTATCCATCTACCAAATATTTCTACTTTTCCTGCTGGTTTCCTTGGTCCCAAATTGCGTTTATTTTGCCTTTCGAAAAAAAACGCTTTTTAATCCACACGACTTGTTAGTTTGTTGTCTCCAACGTTTCTCAGAAAACGCTTCTAAAATTAATTAGCAATTTAGTATTAATCACCCACATTAGTATTGTTTTTATCTTCCTTTTCAATCCCACCAACTCTTTATAATAATAATAATTATTATTATTATTATTATTATTATTATGATTTGACTTGGATTAAGCTAGCGATAGTGGAGAGGGTGATGATTGCTTTGTAAACATTAATGCGCGTAATGAAAACAAGATTTCACGGTTTTATGATCATTATGATCATCAACACTTTTGCCGTCATCACTAGCATAAAGATATAATATCCGCTGTGGAATTAGTCCTCTTTTTCAACAATTTAAGGTAAATACTTGGGACCCCAAGAATTAGAAACAAACTACTTTTTTGAATATCCAACGTAATGTTGTTGAAATTTCAGCCACAAATTATGAAATATATTTAGTAAATCTTCAAGATGATCTACCGATTGAGTTATTTATTATGCAGTAAGCAATTTTCCAAATTTTATGAGTACGTTAGTCTATCACATACAGTTAGTTTGAACAATCTTTTTTTGAAAAAATAAATAAAATATACTTTTTCGTTTTACTTTATTAGTCCAGTTTCTTTTTGGTAAGGAAATTAAGAAAATTATTTATCATGGGTTAAGTAATGGAATCTACTAATATATTAGAGTGTCATTTTAAATTGAGAAAAAGTGAACTAATTAATGAAGTGGGATAATCCAAAAAAGTATGGATTAATGGAATGAGTCGGATTATTAGTTATTTAAAGAATTAGAGACTGTAGTCTATGTCAAATAATTTTAACTATACGATCGATCCATGTACGATGAGAAGAATTTATGTTTTAGATATTAATACATTGAAAATCGGTCGACTCAATATCCTTACAAGAAATGATATTTTTTTTTTTTTTTGATTTGAGGAACCCGCAGCCGCTACCTTCGAGGCCTGCAGGTAAACCTCAACTCCTTGTGCGATAGCACTCGCAAACCACACAGGAGGTTCAACCACCCTAAGGTGACAGGCCACACAGAATGGCCAGTGAGGATTGAGCCGTGACGACCTCGGTCTGGCCCCCGCGCCTCACCTCTACCACTCTGCTATCCCCAGGGGACTTACAAGAAATGATATTGATGCATATAAAGCTGACTCAAGTAGTGAGAAGGATTTGCGGCCCCACTTTTAAAATTTCTTTTGGATGAAGAAAGCGATGGATGGCGCAGATGGCCTCCATAAAAAGACAACTTACGACAATCAGAAGAACATTCGTTCCAAACTGCTAACCAAAATTGAAGGCCTACGTCTACGTGCCTTAGCCAACCCACCAAACTCCACAAACCCCCCCTAACAAATAAGCTGCAAAAACAAACAAGTAAAGAAAAGAATTCACCCCTAAATCCCTCCCCTCTCTCTCCATTACATTTCCCCTCTCCCCCATTTTCTTGATTTATTACACAAATCAAGAAAAACCTCGTCTCTCTCTCTCTCTCTCCACCTTTTCATTTCTCTCTCAAGAAGAAACAAAGAAAAGTTGCTCTCCCCCATGGACAATCATCTCTCTAAGATATCCATCTTACATATTCTTATTGGATTCTTCCTCACTTTATCAGGTAACTAATTAACGATATATTCATCTTATATTTTCAATGCACGAGTTTCATTATTTTTTAAATTAATTAAATTGATAAAATAAATGTTAATTTGAGCAGGGTTTGGTTTCATACAAGAGGTGAAGTCATTAGGCATTAACTACGGCCAAGTCGGAAACAACCTACCCGCGCCGGAGAAGGTTCTAGAACTCCTCCGATCTCTGAAGATAACGAAGGCTCGAATCTATGACACGAACCCTCGAATCCTAACCGCCTTCGCCAACTCCGGCGTCGAACTCATCGTCACCGTCGAAAACGAAGTTCTTACCACATTAGTGGATCCGAACCAAGCCCTCCAATGGGTGTCCACCCGCGTCAAGCCCTACTTTCCGACGACTAAGATTACCGGGATCGCCGTCGGAAACGAGGTCTTCACCGGTGACGACACCACCCTCATTAGCTACCTCGTACCGGCGATGGTCAGCATCCACGCCGCCCTATCACACCTCGGATTGGACCAATACATCCACGTCAGCACTCCCAACAACCTCGCCGTCCTCGGCGAGTCGTACCCGCCGTCGGCGGGCAGTTTCCGGCCGGAGCTAAATTCCATAATGCCGCAGTTTCTTCAATTCTTGGCGGCAACAAAGTCGCCGTTTTGGATCAACGCTTATCCATATTTCGCATACAAAGACAACCCGAATAAGATCCAGTTAGACTACGTGTTATGCAACCCGAACCCGGGTATGGTCGACCCGGCTACCAAGCTGCATTACGACAACATGATGTACGCGCAAATCGACGCGGTGATCTTCGCCATGGCGAATATGGGCTTCGGCGAGTTGGAGGTTCGGGTCTCGGAAACGGGTTGGCCGTCGCGTGGCGATTCGAATGAAGTGGGGGCCACCCTCCAAAACGCCGCCGTTTACAATCACAATATACTGAGAAGGCAGATGCAGAATGAAGGGACGCCGCTGCGGCCCAAGGCGGACTTGGAGATCTACGTATTTGCTTTGTTCAATGAGGATATGAAGCCCGGCCCGACTTCCGAGAGGAATTACGGGCTTTTTCAGCCCGATGGGACGATGGCTTATAATGTCGGCCTCTCTGCATTGTCCACTACTCCTTCAACCTCTTCAACCTCCTCAACCTCCTCTGCATCTATTTCGTTGACTTCCAACGCAGCCCAGGTAAGAAAATAGTCTTCTATTACACATTTCACCGTTCTTGTATCCAAGATTAAATTTTTTTTACTGCTGTAAATATGAAATTTTTATACATTATAGTAAAATGAATCTGATGTCCAATTTTGTCGGGTCTAATTTGCGTCATCAATAAAATGGTGACACATCTCATCCAACCCAAAATCACTTAATTAATGCAGTGATACTAGGGTATTATGTTGTCAAAAACGAGTACAGATGTCACCATTTAATTGGTAAACACATACTGAAGGCGAAAAATTTTGATAGTTGATTCGCTCTCATTTTGCATGCATGGGATGTGTTGATCTTAATCACTGATGATTTATTATTATCAACTTATTGCAGGTTAAACAAGTTGGATACGCAAGAACATTCCTATATTTGGTGGCTTTCCAAGTAATAATCATGAGAAGACAGTGGTGAAATAGGAGGAGTGCTGGAGTGGGAATGTAAATATCTGATCTTGCGGAGGAATCGGATCTGTCTTTTCAGATATTTGGCATATTAGAGATTGATTAAATTCTTGTTAGGATTAATAAATGCCAAATAAAACCACCACCCTCATACAAAAACTGAAGGATTCTTTTTCTGATGCCAAAGAGACACCATTCAATTTCTTTACATAGTCGGAATCTACGGCCACCGCCTTTAGCTGCGTGAATGGACGGCTGAGGATGCACCATCAATCATTCAAGAACTTGATGAAAGCAAGATTCTTCAACTAGTGACATATTCAAACTGATATTACTTTGTAAATTAATTAATTAATTAGCTGAATGTGCTTTCTTAGGATTTATTTATCATGTAATATTAGATCTACTTCGATATATATAGTACAGAAGAGATTTAGTAATGAAAAGATAATCCCTAGCTTTACTTTTTTCTGTTTTTTCTATTCTGCTTTAAGACTTGGAATTAATAGTATATGCATATAATTGTGGCTTCTTCTACGGAATTCTGGCACAATCTTACTTGGTTTCAAATAAAGGTGCTAACTTTTAGACGTGGATTCCACAGCTGCTGCTGCTGCAAATATATTCCGAATACATTAATTGTAACGCACAAACATAAATTAATAAAGTTTGTGATAACAAATTCAAGATAATGTTAGCTTGATCTTCAAAGGTTAAGCTTTGTTTTCTTGTTACTTTTTTTTTTTTTTTTTTGATACGTGGAACCCGCAGCCGCTACCTTCGGTGCGCACTGGGTAAACCCCGCTCCTTGTGCAGTAGCCTGCAAACCACACAGGAGAGTTCAACCACCCTAGGCTAACCATAGGTGACAGGCTCCACAAAGTTGCTTCCAGTGGGATTCGAACCCAGGACCTATCGGTCCCGGGCCAACCAACTTCACCAACTTTGCTTGTTACTTCTTTTTTGCTCTACGCACAGTGGGCGGCAGCCCTACTTTATTCTCTCACCATAACCGTCAGCATTCATTGGCAGAGCCTTTTTTTTCCCTCAAAATACTTTTACCTGCAAAAAGTTTCTATATCCCATAATTTGTAGCCCTATCACATACATAATCATTTTACAACAGTTGCATCCACAACAAGAAAATCGCACTTTACCGATAGAAAAATCACCTGACGCGTAAATTCTGTCGGTAAGGGATAGACCGACGGAATGCTAACGGAAATCGAGTTGTCGTTGCATACACAGTCGGTAACAATATGCCGACGGAAATACTGACGTCGGTGAGTGTACCATCGAATTGCCAACGGAGTTCTTCGTCGGCATCTCTCATCAGCCACTTCGTCATCTGATCTTTACTGACAAACTGACAACGTAATACTTTGTTGGTAGTTTACCAACGGAAATATTCGTAGGCAAATAGCGTATCAACAGACTGTTTAGCTCCCACCTAGCGATGGATGGATGTTTCCGTTGATAATATTCCTAATGAAAATTGTATCCATATCATTGTCATAATAATTTTACAATAATTGCATCCATCATTGCATGTGTATTTATATGTGCATTGATAACCCAAAGCATTTGTAACCGTAAAGAAGGATTTCTTTCGGACCATATATATATATATATATATATATATATATATATAAACAAGACATGAGTATGTGTGATAGATTGATGAGGCAGTTCTGCGGTTAGGCAGCTTTTTGTTAAGAAAGTAACATGGTATGTATGGTGGGAAGATCAAAGGGGACCCCATTTCCACGTATATGATGCATGTGAATTTGTATTAAGGGGACACATACACATGCTGCCCAAAGTTGGAGACTTAGCCCCATCACCTTCCTTTATTTCGATTTGCAGATCAACTGATCTTCTATTCATCCATGGTATTGATGCTAAAATAAATAGATAGGGAGTCTTTCTAAGGGTTTATTTCGAGCCTTGAACACGAGAGAGGTTAATATGATACTGAATAACGACTGCGAGTTTCATTCGTTGCAGAAAAAAGAGATAGAATTTTTTTAATCTTCTCTGACCCTTTTGTTGAGGGAGGGGGTAATTGGATCTTGGAGTCATCCTTTCTAGCTTATAGGGGTACTAATCAAACTGATAAGGTGTGGGTTAATTAGTTAATTAAGATCACTTTGTTTATGGGTAATTAATAATTAGGCTACCTTAACTTTTAACTGTCTTTAATACGCAGGATTTGGGGGAAGATTCTTTTATAAAGCCATACCTTTTGCCTTTTCAATTATCTGCAGAACGTTTATACAGTTGGATTGATAGTTCCACGGAATTCAGTAGATTTAAGAATCTTAATTCATTAATTACTTTGTATTGATCTATGAGAAATCCAGCTAATTAGAGTATCTGCATTCTGCAATATCGAAGAATTCTTAAAATTAATTAAAACATTAACGGATCGGAGCAACGTTATTGAACTTGTTTAATTAAATTTCCCTTGTATAATAATTAAACATTTTGACTGTTATACATAATACTTAAATTGAGCTGAAATACAATATTAGTAATTAATAATTTAAAATAAGGAAAATTAGATATGGAGTTTTCCTTTTCTCGTTATCGTTTTAATTAAAAAAATTATTATTCTCAAAATATTTTATTGTAAAATCACATAAAAGCAAAATTTAATTTTACTACATGCGATGGGTCGGGCAATGGACGGTCATGAAACAGAGTTCAATTTATTATTAAGCCTATTGAACCCATAACTATCTAGTCCAACACGATATTAGCTATTTTTAGTTGAATAAAGATATCACCATAAATTATATCCCTAGAGAAAATAGGGGAACAATGTAACCAATGGAAGATTTTAAAGCCCAAATCCCAAAACCATTAGGATTGGCTATATAAAGAAAATACTCCAAATTTCATCAAATTTTGAATTGTGATGATATAGAGATTGATATTTAGGTGTTTTTCTTATAAACAAATGTAAAATATTTGAACGGTGCGTATTTTGAGTATCGATTTCCATCTTCAAGACTATAATTTGTAATATAGTATCGATTACCAACAACGAGCATCTTTATTCATCTTGATGAATCGCATACAAAATCCCGTCAAGTTAATCCCAAACATAGAGGTGATATTACATAATTTACAATAACAGGAACAAAAGGAAACTACTCTGTTCTTCATCATTGCAGTCTTCAACTCCGGTTGTCTCTTTCACATGGCCGATGAAATCTTGAACTTCATGATTATTATGCAGTTCAGACACCCTTTCTTCAACAGACAAACACATACATATATATATATATGTGTATGTATAGTTTTACAAGCATTGCGAAGGCCAGACTCGTTTACGATACTCTCCCAGCGCCCACAGCGGGAATATGTTCCTATATTGCGCGTAATGCAACATGCAGTTCTTCATGTACACGCCCGTTATATCCTGCCATTTTTACCAATTTAACCTCTTTCAGAAAAATACAAATAAAAATAAAAATCTAATTTATGAAACAGAGTTATCATTCTTTTGAAACCCTACCTCTTGAGGGAAATCTCCATCTTCCATCTGTACATTAATCAACAGCTTCGCCGCTCTATGCAGAGGCTTCGCGTCCCTCTCCGCTTGTCCGCTCCACATAAGCCCTAGCATCGCCCATGATGTCTGAACCAAATTTGTCCGGTTTCCATCCAACGGTATATATTTCTGTTGCAAACATCATCAAATTAATGCCAACATAATGTAATATTCATAATTTCGGAAGGCTTTTTCATTATCAAAATTTACCATGCTTGGGCAGGACTCGAGGCTCTCTCCCCATCCACCTTGTTCGTTTTGATTCTTCAAGAAGAAGTTGACACCTTTTCGAACTGCTTCGCTGTTCTCGTATGTTTTCCCTGCTGCAGCCAATCCTCCGAGGACGAAGCACGTGCCGTAGAGGAAGCAGATTCCCCAGTATCCGTACCACGAACCGTCGGGCCATTGCCTTCCTTCCAAGAACTTTATCGCCCTAGACATGGCGTTTTGGATCTCCTTGCCGCGGTGGCCGGGGTAGAGACGGCTGAACGCTACTAGAGCTTGGATTATAGCCGCAGTGTTCTCAACGTGTCTGAACAAGAGCAAGAATGTCAAATTACATACTAAATCTGTATTGCTATTAGTGGCTCAAAATTTTTTGGCATGAAAATAAGAAAGTTGTGTTTTATGTGTAAATTAGTTGTTGCACTAGATTATACTTCAGAGTAAATGTGTCACTTTTAATGGAACGACAAAAAATTTACAAGCCACTTATTATGGGATGGAGGGAGTATCATCTTTAGAGTTTGTCAGAATGATTCATGTAAGAGAATCAAGAATCTTACTCTGTTTCCACCACGATGTCTGCAAAGAGCTCTGAGGGGTTCAAAACTTGAAGATATGGCTGCGGAATCGGCGGCTCCCAGATGGCAAATCCACCGCTTAGAGGGCTCTGAATTACACAACAAAATCCACATTACTACACAATGTAGATAAACTAGAGTATCGTTTATTAAGTGAAGGAGATGAATTTCATACTTGCAAATAAAGAAGCACATTTACAGCTTCGTGTAATCTCTCCACATTGGCCTTCTCCCCGGACATCTCTTTAGGCATTTGCGAGAGTATAAGCAGACACTGCAACATAACATAAGTACATAACTATCATTGTCTGAAAAACATAACAAAATGCACCAAAAAGAAAATGTAAGAAAGTTTTATACCTTTAGAGCTTCAGCTGTGCAGTCTGAAACAACCCATCCTTGATCTTGATCTGAGAAAGTCCATGACCCTTTGGTGAAGTGACGATACATGGCTGTGAAATCTCCTTTCGGGTTCTCTTTCACCTACAAAATCAAAATCAAGTTCATGTGATTTACTATATATAATAACTGTTGTTGTTGAATGAGAGATGTTCATTATATGAAGAATAAGGTACCTGAGACTCTTTGATGTAGAAATGCGCCTTGTTCAGCGTGTCGCCGTATTCCTCAACCATACCAGTCGAGATAATAGCTTGCGTTGCAAGAACGGTATCCCACACCTGGCTTCCGAAGCTCTGCATCTTCATGCCATCTTCCGCCAGCCACAAGTAGTCCGGCACCCTCGCCAAGTGATGCTTGAACTCGTCGCAGTCCGGGTCGTGGGCCCACCAGCACATCATCTGAAGACTCTGCATAGATCAAAACAGTAACATCAGTAAACACATCAAGCAGCAGATTGACCGAATGTACCTACTTTTTCGACACATCCGATGGTGATGTATCGGCTCTCTTCAGCTCCGTAACGCATGTATTTGATGGCCTTATCCATGGCTTTCTGGCGGATCTTGTTCAACGGCCAACGCCTCATCACCGGCTCGGTGCAGTAGTTGAGAGTGTCCCAGAGCAAGTCTTGGATGCCTGAGTGCGGGTAGTAGAGATCTTCCTTACAACAGTGGTGGCGAGCCTTGTTCCAGTCGATTTCATCGTAAGGTTTTGTGTGGATTTCGTTACGGATGGCTAAAACGACGTCGGTGAGGGGGCCGTGGTACTGTTTCCCGTATAGGTACGACATCGGCATGTAGGTTGTGCGGCAGTAGCACCACATTTTTGCTGCATTACTTTTCAACATCAAAATTTGTCCGAACGAGTTCCAAAGAGAACAAAATGTAAATACTTATTCAGGATTTTATTACCAGGATGGTAAGGAAAAATTGAAGGGAAGAGCCAGAACTCCGGGGGAAGTGGGTTGCAACCATCCCATTCGTACACTCCAAGAACCTGTAATATTTTCCTTGTCAAAATTCACATTTAATAATTAAAAAAAATAAAATTGAATTGTAATAATTAATAAGCACCGTCTTTTTTCCTAGTTGGGTGATCAAATCCCTCACTTTTAAAGACAAATCAACATTTTAAGCTTTCAATTCATGTTTTAAGGCACATAAGATATAAATTCTATATAATGTATAAGACATATATTAGAATTAAGATTATATATCAAGAAACTCTGAATTGTTAAACCTCTAGTGACTAGTTAACACATTCCAAAACTTGAGAAATGATCTTAAACGCAAACTCAATTACAAATTGAACAGAATTATCGTTTACCTCTTGAATTTTAGACCCTAAAAAATATATTACTTATCTACCACAAAAAAGAAAAAGAAAAAAGAAAATCGTGATCATAATTATTGTGTAGTGAATGTCGTAATACGTCTTCGTCATAAATTATACAAAAAGTAAGAATATGTCCCTATCATAAGCATTGATATTTTTGCACGAACAATAAATGTGATTTAATTACCGAAAGATACGTCTTCCCCCACGATGGAATTCCAGTAGCGCCTTCGTGATCGAGAATCCATTTTCTCGCTCTAGCCATGGCCCCATTCCCAGCATCTGCTCCCTCGCCGAGTATACGTAGCGCCACGTAGCTAAGCGCCGATCCAATCATTGTACTATGTCCTTCGATGTAAAATCCCCAACCACCGTCCGCATTCTGCAAAAATCAACGTACAACACCGTTATGCACAATCACTTTTAAACATTCCAATTTTGACTAATCACTAACTTAAATATTTAATTTACATCACTAATTGTGATTATTAGTGTGATTAAGCACCTGATGATTGTAGATGTAGCGGATCAACTCCTTTATGTGCTCCGATGTCAGCACCGTGTTGATTTTCCCACTTATGTACAACGCGATTAGCTGTAATAAATATAATTAGCAGATTAATCTTTTTTATTTTTTTTTCCAAAAATAAATAATCCAAAAAAAAGAGGGAAAAATTTACCAGTGGGGGAGTGAAAAACATGGGCCCCGCGTTTTCAGCCGGCCAATGGCCGTCGCTAGCTTGAAGCGCGCGGTTCAACCGGATAGCTTTCTTCACGGAAATCGTGGCCGCGTCGTAGGTGATTTCTTCCTCCTCACCTATTCTTACCGGCGGGATGCTGAGCAGATCAAGTCCGCTTTCCTCTTTAAACTGGTCGGAAAAATTTTTTAGTCAGAACCTTCTAATTAACTAATTAATCAACCACATAAAATCGGTTTGTTTGATTTAAAATTAATTATTACCTGCAATCTCAAGAACAAATCGC
This sequence comes from Lavandula angustifolia, assembly GCA_028984105.1. Classification (NCBI taxonomy): domain Eukaryota; kingdom Viridiplantae; phylum Streptophyta; class Magnoliopsida; order Lamiales; family Lamiaceae; genus Lavandula; species Lavandula angustifolia. The sequence goes on along the minus strand of CM054810.1, from coordinate 23,496,805 downwards.
CGCACGAATGGAACCCCTGCTTCCTGCCCTCGGTCCATTGGTCCCGAGCCTTCTGGAAAGCTTCGCGCTGCGCCTCTCTCTCCTCCGGCGTACCGGCGTTGTGATCGTACTCCCAAATTTGCCGGCCGACGAAGTTGTTTGTGCTGTATAAATAGGGGCCTTTCCCCTCCGCAATCTTCAGCTTCCACATATTTTTTTTACTCTTCTGCAATTTCAGACAAATAATACGAGGTTTAAGAATACACATACATGTAATATTAACAACACAGATTCGAGCTTCATAGTTTCATAAATTGAGAACACAAGTCACAAAAAAGAGGATTCTGCGTCACTATTTTCATACTTTCAAGTAGAATTCAGACATATTACCGAGTAGCGAGACGTTCAAGAAACGAGATGTAAGAAATTGGAGTGAAACTAAAAGAGGTTTATAAGTAAGATTTTAAGTGTGTTATTTGAGCAAGGTGGAGGTAAAGAGTGATGCAATCTGCAATTTATAGATTGAGACGGAGGAAATTTCATTTTAACGACATCGGTTCAAGAATGGTCAACCAATAGTTAGAGAGAGAAAATTAACTAGCACTAGCACCCCAATTTTTTTTATAAATAAAATAATTCATAATTGCCATTTAAAAACATAAACCTCACTATTAACCAAATTAGAAATAGATATCTAATTTTCTTGTTTTCGTGTCTAACACGAGATTTAAGAGATCTTAAAATATACTCCATGTATCTCATTCATCTTGTCTTGTTTTTCGATTGTTTCATCTTAACACTCTTTTTAATATATTTAAAAAAAGGATAAGATACGCTCGTTCGGGATGAAAGAATTATATAATCATCATATGCATGGGAAGAGAGAAAGTAAAACTTGGTTGGCTATCCTATTCATAATCATTAGTAGTATTCAGTATCAAAGAACACGTGCTTGTATATTTTGGTCTAAACCATTGGGAGTAATAATTAAAATTCAAGATTCGTTCAACACGTTCTCCTAAATAATTTTTCCCCAATCATAGACTCTAAATTGGAGATATGCCAGCTGACTCGATCGATTCGATAATCAATTTTCATTGGGATTTGTTAATTTTTGGCGTGCTTTGATCGATTTTTTTTAAAAAATATTCATTGAAATTAGTGAAACTTCATAGTAGTAATATTCATTTTTTATTTTTATTTTTTTGTCACTTCATTTTTTGTCAATGGAAAGTGTTGTATATCAATAGTCAAAATTGACTATGGTTGGAGTAAATTAGCATCGTTCGCTTAAAAGAAGTTACATCTTTATTATGTAATTTGAGAAATAAATTGAGGCAAATATTTTAGTTCAACCTACTTACTTCTTTTGCTTTTGGGTTTCATACAAAATAGTAGTACAAATCATGTCTAGCTAATTCGAGACACACGAAGGATTCTAATCTAAAATGTACCCCGACTAGTTTTTCTTATCATCAACATATACATATTACGTGTGAATAATTATATTCGATATTGTATAATTACGAAATCACGGAAATGATTAACCCAAACTAAAAGGTTAAACCTCGATAAAGTAATAACCTTTAGACCGAAAAAATATATTCATTTGACGAGGTTATTAATTTATCGAACATTAATTTAGTGCATTGACCCATATCGGGATCGCAAGAAATTATTATTGTGAAATTATTACCTTATTGAATATTATTTTATCGAGGTTTAACTGTAAGTGATTGCAACCCTACCCCAAATATTTATAGCACCTCCAAATTTGCTAAACTTTCAAATCGCATTAAAATTAAATTAAATGTACCAAAATCAAAACTATTGTAATGGAAAAGACAAATCATGTTACCAACTCGAGTATGGGCCAAAGTTTTTCCCCTTCAATTATAAAGGCATGTGATTAAATAAATAAAAACATTATAGTGTAATTTTAAAGTTCCCCACTTGGAAATTGGAACCTTACTAAGATGATCCATCAATTAATGTCTCCTTAATGGTTAGCAGATATAATAAAAAAATCTTAAAGTCTTCATCTTTGTTTCTAAGTATATGGATGAAATCAAACATAGTTATAGACACTTCGACCCGTACACCGTACACTGCTCAAAGTTTCGTACAATCATAAATATGCATACCTGATCAATACAAAAAAGTTGAAGCCTAATGATCAATAATACTTGAGAGCTAGCAGAAAGCTTTTTGTTTGTATAGTTGAATTGGGATCTATTCGAACTACTTATATAAGCGAAAGAATTGTAAGGTTGCTTGAGAAATTCAATCCACCAAGCGGCAAAAAAGTCTAATTTGGGATGCGGTCTGTACCGTTTGTCAATCTACAGGGGCTATGCGTTTATATAAAAAATTTATTTCTCATGTACACACTTTCTATATGAAATGTGCAAATGTATAGTTGAAGACGATATATTTGTCCCGGATTACTGAATTTTTATTGTACTTGCATTTTGACTTCTGTTTTCCTTAATCCTTTATTTTCTAAAATAAAAAATAAAAGCTTCACATCGACTTTTTTTTTTTTAAATCTATGACCCAACATTTTTGGATTGTTCTATTACGGAACAAATTTTCGAAATATTACTCTTTAAGTAACTAATTTTCAAAATATTACTTTCCAAATTATAATTACAAAAATATTATATGAATATGTACTGTATTATGAATATTTAAATATTGTTACTAAAATATTTATTGCACTATGTTAAATGCTCACTTTAAATTGTCAATTCTTATAAGTGAAGAAAAATAATCAATTTATAATAACTTTCACAATATATCAGTGATGACACAGTGTTTAAAATAACTTTTATAAGCAACTTTTAGCTACTTATGCTTAAAGTTGCTTAAAGTTATTTTTAAACAAAAGTTATTAGTGTTTATAAATATTAGAAAAAAAGTTTAATTTTAAAAAATAGTATTAGATTATGCTTATTCTGCCTTATTTTAAGTTCCAAAAAAGTATAATCATTTTCAAACATTAAAAAAAAGTGTTAATGTGAAAAAGTCAAAAACAACTTATTTAAGTTGTTTCAAACACTACCTATAATACAACTCGCCTTTACAATTTTCAGGCGGAATAAGTCTCGATTAATCCAATCTTTTATGTATGATGATTCAATTTTTTTCACAACAATGATTGAAAATTAAAATAAAAATGGAAAAATCATAAACTCAAAATGGAAGAAAGAGAATGATATGGGAATCAAAATTCGTTATCCTGTAATATCCCCAATTAAGCCAAATGTGACCCCTAAGTTTAATTATCAACGTGTTCAAGACTTCCCCAAAATAACTGTCGGCAACTAACTTTTATTCAAATACCTTTTGGATGCCTACTATCTCTCATGCACATAGGCGGATAAAGAGTATGCCCACGAAACTGCACCATCCCGTAAATCTTAAAAACTAGTACTATATTTTATTTTATATTTTCCGAAAAAAATCATTTGCCCCGCAGCCCTAAATTTATTAAAGTCTAAATTTAACCTTCCGAAATAGTATAAAACACACGCCCTAAGCCAATTTGTCCTTAATCAAACTGAACCACCAAACAAAATCGCCAATTAATTTCCATATACAAGTAATTAATTCACCAATTAAGAAGTATAGATATGTAGTCGGTGCCCCTAGAAAACAATTTCTGCCCAACAAGGAAACATTAATAACGGTGGCTCAAAATTATTTAATCAGAATAAAATTAATTATAAAGTCATTAGATGCCGAATCAGATCTCTATTATGAGTTATGACAACCAAATTATATTCGACGCATCACACTAAATAATTAATAATTTTAAGTTTCTAAAGGTATCAGCTACTCAAATCGAAGCTACACTTCTTATATATCTCCTTAAAAGCTCAAGCCAATTCCCACTGTAGCCGGGCATCCCATCGATGAACAGCGCGCTACCCTCCTACCCTCGTCGACTTTCTCTACCCCTTACTATTTCCATCCTCATTTTTCGGATGATTTTCGATTTCGTCTTCGGCAAGTTTCTTATAGCCCTAATAAGGAATTTAATCGCTGGTTTTTTGCTGCAATTCGTTTTCTTATTGGGCAAGTTTTCACCCCTGCTTTTCGCTGCGTTTTGTTGTCTTCTTAGCTTCGTCGAGTGTCTGTGAAGCCCTAATAAGGAATTTAACTTGGTTTTCGCTGTGTTTTGTTGTCTTATTGGGGAAGTTTACTCCCCAAAACCGTTCTCGGAACTGGTGGTATCGAATTTTTTCTGGATTTCTAGCCCTTTTCGTTTTTGCTTTGGGTGGGGTTTACCGGTTGCTCCGCATATTCGTCTCCTTTTGTCATGGGCAATGGAAATCGTACCTAATTTCTGTAATTCCCTGTGTATTGTGTAGCTGGGTGGAATGGAAATTGTTCTGTATGTTTTATGGTTTTCGGGGTTTTGGACCTCTGCTTGTTCTTGATTTTATGGTTTTTAAAGTGTTAATTGTTGGAGAAGAATCTAATTGCAGACTACTGATGGAGGAGGATCATTTTCGAGTTTCTGGTGGATGATGGGAGAGCTTCTTTATTTGATTGAGAAGGAAATGTCTGGTATTGTTCCTCCGGTGACACACTAATTTTCCTATGCTTGTTCTTTATTTTATGATTTTCAGGGTGTTCATTGTTTGAGAAGATGCTAATTGAATCTTATCGATGGAGGTTTTATGTCTTTATCTCTTCTATTTTTATTTTAGGTTTTGGACATGATGTTTTTATTTTGGTTGTGCTACTTTTTCCATATTTATAATAAACTGTTGTTATGTTTTTTCCTATTTTGTTTTGTTGGTGTTGTGCGTTTATTTTTCCCGATTACTGTCCTTCTTCGATATTATTTTTGTCTATGTTTGTTTTTATGTTTGTTCCTTTGTTGATTGTATCCTAATAATTCATGTGCGGATGAATATGGTATACTAATTCATGTGGTCTTGGGGTTTTGCACCTCTTGTTGTTCTTGATTTTATGATTTTTATAGTGTCCGATTGTTGTTATTGTGCAACTATGCAAGCCTAATGTCTTTAGAGGTTTGTGATCTCTTCTATTAAATTGATGTAGATTTGATTTGTGCTGCTGAGTTTTATTAATGCTTGGTTTTTCCTTTTTTCTACACGCATGTACAGATATAAGGAAAGTAAATAATGTCCTTCATGCAACAAGAGTCATTTTGAATGGTGATTTTGAAGAAGTTGTTGATTTTCGATGCAGGTTGAAATTTTTTTATTAACTATAATTGTTTTAATTTGTGTAATGATTTGTGTTGCCCTATCTCGTTTATGTTATTTTCACAGGTATGTTGAGAAAATGGGAGTGCAATCCGGATCTTTGAAGTCGTTCGGATCCGTCAGTTCTTCTAATGTCTGTTATGTGGAAGGTTTAAGTGTGAAGAAAAGTATTTTAGAACTTTTTGAAGATGATGATGTAAGTATTTTTTAATTGATTACTTGAGCAATTTTGTGTTCATTTCAGTATATTATAATACATATATTTTGCTACAGTTTTATTTTTTGATTTTTTTTTCTTCTTATTTTGTAGTTAATAAATTGTTGGATTACTGCAACGGTTGATATGGTGAATTTTAATAATGATTGATATTATGCATCCTGTCCCAAGTGTCGGAAAAAATTGGAGTTAGCAAGCTCTCAGTACTTTTATCAGGCGTGCAATGCCGGTGAAGTGCTACCCATTCTAAGGTAATTTTATCGAGTTGTTTATTATTAATAACATTTATTGATGTCTTTCTCCATCTATCACTACTCTTCTTAAATTTTCTAGGTACAGACTAAATATGCGTGTCAAGGATGATACTGGTTTTGTCCAAGTTCTTTTATGGGATAGGGAATGTGTGAAGTTGATTGGCAATAAGGCTGAGTATTTTGTTACATCATCAAATTTGGTATTTATGTGAATGAATTTCTTTTGTTTGTTCATTAATTCGTAATTTCTTAAATTTTGACGTTGGATGTTTGAATATAGGATGCTGAAAAGGATCTAATGACTTTGTTATTAAACAAGACGTTCTTGTTTAACATTCAGCTGAAGAGTGAACAGAGAGTAAATGTCGGTGGTGCTTATACAGTTAACCAGGTAGCAAATAATGTTGAGCCAATTCGTGACTTGCCGGAGAGCCAGGTCTAATGCTTCTAGAGTTCATACACCTATCAGTAAATCTGGGGCTTGTTTAAGTGATGTATTAATTGTTGATGAAAAACAAAGTTCTTCTCCCGGTGATGTGGCTAGCGTTCCAGTTGGGCTTGGTGATTCTTCTATGAGTGTTTCGAAACATGTTGTTGGGAAGAAGAAATTGGTTACTGATGTATTGGATCTTGCTGAGATTCATTATCAGCCGAGTGATGACTGTTGGGAAGATAGTTTTGTGGAGGGCGTGTCTTCTAAAAAAAGGAAGGTCAGCATAAAGAAAGAGAAGTCATAGTTCCGGTGGTTGTTTGCATATTCTTAGTCTGTGCTATTTTGATTGCATATATATATATATATATATATATGTATATATGAATATATTTTCGTAGTAATATTAAATAGACTAAATTATGTTATGTATAATATCAAGTATAATTTTTAATGTAGATTTGAAGATTTCTATATAGCTTATTTGATTTTTTGTAGTTGTTTTTTTATTTTCACAAACAAAAATCTTGTTACTTCAACACTATCCGACCATCCGTGCGAAGCACGGATGCCACACTAGTTGATCTCAATAACTAAAACATTTTTCAGTTAAATATTAAATAATATTTCATGACTATAAAACGTTTTCTTCGTTTGTGTAACAGCATATAATGATTTATAATAATATTATTGTATACAACTGTTTAGCAGTGGAGTGAGTCAGTGTAGAAGTCAACATTTTATGGCTGAGAAAATATTTCAAAGTACAGGTGGTAGCAGTTGGTAGCAGCATTTAAGTCCAAAATCTTTTGCACGTTATTCCTTTTTTGACCTCAGCTATTGATTTTGATTTTCTTTGCGCATTGATTTTTTAAAGTACTAATACATAAAAAATTGGTAAGGTTGGAGGCATTTGCAGCAGTAGCCGTACAGTAGTAGTCAAAACACAAATATAGCCGCCCATTAAAACAAAACACAAATATAGCCATTTTGTCTTTATACGGCGCAGGGCCGATGGGGGGCCGATGGGATCGGCCCTGAGGAAAAAAGCCGAACCCTCCCCATCGGCCGAGCCACTTAACTTTATGTGATGAAATTATCGTCTTTGAGAGCCGAAGGGAGGCCGACTGGTGGTGTCCATCGGCCCTTACCGACATCGACCGAGAGGAGAAAGGCCGAAGGGCGAACATCCCATAAGCCGAGCCATTGTTGTGATGGCCGAAGGAGGGCCGAATGTGGTTATCCGTCGGCCCTCAATCGGCCCTCCATCGGCCCTGTATCCCTTTCTTCAAGACGGGATTCGACACCGTATTCGACACGACACATGCATGGCTTTTCCTGCAATCGTACAGAAGGGCCGAAGGGGGGCCGATGGTGGGCTGATGGAGGGCCGATCGAAGGTATGTGGGAGGTGTAGTTTCAATTCAGCTTTATCTGTTGAAATGACTAGTCGGATATGACAGTCACATGCACTTTAATGAGGGCCGATGGGGGGCCGATGGGAGGGCCGATGGTGAAATGACTACACGAATCCGATTATCACGTGAAAATTGATTGGAAAATTTCTTATAAGACGTAGAATGGCTGATTTGGTTGAATTAACGAAAAATTTCCTCATTTCACTTCCACTCTTCTCAATTTTTCTTCACATCAACTTGATAGAAATGATCGATTATCGATCAATTATTGTGAAATTGAACGGTCAATTCGATGCAGAGTCGAATTATGTTGGTGGCAATGAGTTCATGGTTTACATTCCATCAAACAATATTTCGCTCGAATATCTTCGACAAAGTATTGATCGGTGGCTCAGTGCTTATTCCCTTCCGTTCAACTACTTCATTTACTATATTGCTGCTTCCCGAAGAACCGGCAGGATGATGAAGGTCATTCTGGGTCATGATATTAATCTTATGCGACTGTGCTCTATCGACGTAGAGCCGGTTGTGTTTGTTGTGTATCCTGAAGTGCAAAATCCTGCATTTGGTGTCCCGAACCAGAATCAATTTCCCGAAGTTAATTGTAATTTTGAGGGTCCTAATTGGTTTACGGGGCAAAGAAGTAGAAGTAATGATGGCGGACGAGCTCCCGAAAGGAATGTTCTTGTGGAGTCGGATTCAGATGATGAGGCGGATTTGGACTCATCATCTGATGATGAAGAGGATGAAGATATACCTTTTGCCTTGATTAATTGTTCATTACAAGATTTTGCTGCATGGATTCGGAGGGAGGGTGACGTAAGTCAACTTATGTCTTTGCTAGTTCCAGTCAATTGTTCTCGAACAAATGAGGAGACTGTATACGACAACATAGAAGCAGCAAGCAACTGGCTACTTCCTATTGTTCCCCTTGATGTTACCGATTCATTAGCGGCGCGGAACATGAATACTATTGTAGACGGAAGTTTGCGGGCAGGATTGATGTTCAGTTTGAAAGACGAACTTTATGCTGCTGTCGCTCTACTCCATTTGGAAAACGGTGCGGATTTCAGAGTGCAACGTTCGAGTAGTTCCCGCTTGGAATATTTGTGCAGAAGAAGTGTTGATTGTCCATTCGAGCAACGGGCATACTGTAGAGGTCAGACGTGTTGGGAGGTTAGTAAATGGGTTGCGGAGCACAATTGTACAACTGATTTATCCGGGCTAGGTGAATGAAATCTGAGGTCGAAGGCTGTAGCTGCTTATATAGCCCGTAAAATGCGCCGTCAAAGCAAGTTAATAAAACCGGCTGATATTCAGGCTGATCTGTTGGATAAATTTGGAATACAAGCAACGTACGGGGTGGCCCTCCGAGCGCGCAACGCAGCTATTTCGATGATTTATGGCGGGCATGCTGATTCGTTCAGCAAACTGCCTAAATATCTGCATTTGTTGGAACTAACTAATCCGGGAACGTATACGGATCTTGATGTTGGTGAGGATGGTCGTTTCCGACATTTATTTATGGCGCTTGGTGTATTGCGAGCCCCTTGGTTAACCAACCTCTGGAAGGTTATTGTGGTGGACGGTACCCATTTGAAAGGGAGAAACAAGGGAATATTATTCGTCGCAGCTACTTTTGATGCGAACGAGCAAATATTCCCACTCGCTTTTGGTGTAGGTCCCATTGAAAATGATGTTTCATGGACGTGGTTTATGATGCAACTGAGAGCCGCATTTCCAACGGATGACAGTTTAGTCATTGTTTCAAACCAACATAAAAGCATAGCGAATGCGGTAAGTGTGGTTTTCCCAGACGCACAACACGGACTTTGTTATTACCATCTTTCGAATAAGCTTGCGAGGCACGGTGAGTGGGTAATCCGGTCGTTCTATCGAGCAGCTTATGCTTATTGGTCGACAGAGTTCCATGATGCAATAAACGCCATCCGTCGGGGGAAACCGGGAATTTACGAAAAGTTGATGGAAATCGGATCGGAGAAGTGGTCGAGACTTTTCAGTAAAGGACGTCATTATAGTCTACTGACATCAAATGCAGCAGAATCAATAAATTCTCGATTGTTGGAGGCTAGACGAATTCCAATTATTGCTATGCTCGAGGCAATCCGTCATATGATAGAGTCATGGTTCGATCAACGATGAGTAAAAGCAATTTGTAGAAACAATCCGTTGACTGAGGCTTGTGAGTTGAGGATGCGGAATGAAGTTGAGTTGGCACGGAGGTTTACGGTTACCCAGGTGACTTCTAATAAATACAAGGTCAACGAAGGTGACCGACAGTGGAGGGTAAATCTTGAAGATGAAATGTGTGAATGTGGCGTCTGGCAAATCGACCTATTGCCGTGTAGTCATGTTGTTACCATTTTGTATCATCGCCGAGAGAATTTGTATAATCATATTAATGATTATTATACGACGGCGACGTGGAAGGCAATATATGCCGGTGTAGTTAATCCGTTACCTCCTCGGAATGAGTGGGTGTCCCATCGGAAATAGAGGACATTGTTGTTCTTCCACCAATGATTATGCATCTAGCAGGACGTCCGAGAAATACCCGTCGACCTTCCGAAACTGAAGGCAATAATTCAAGAACTCACCGTCGAAAAAAATGTGGTAATTGTGGAGATGAAGGTTACACAAGGAGAAGATGCCCCAATGTTGGAACGAGAAATAACGAGTGAAGCGGTCTTGTTCTCTGTTTTCCTATATTCTGGACTTTTTTAATTTTTGACATCGTAATATGTTCACTTCTTCGTAGTTACCGTATCGGCCCTCAGCCCTCGGCCCTCGACCCTCGGCCCTTCACCATTCGGCCATTCGGCCATTTGCCCTTAGGCCTTCAGCCATTCGGCCCTCGGCCCTCGGCCCTTCACCATTCGACCATTCGGCCATTCACCCTTAGGCCTTCGGCCCTTCGGGCCTCGGCCATTCGCCCTTAGGCCTTCGGCCCTTCGGCTCTCGGCTCTCGGCCGTCGGCCCTCGGATGAAAGGGGCCGAGGCCGATGGAATCATAGCCCTCCATCAACCCTCGGCTGAGAAAAAGGAAAAAAACTCATTTTCCGATGGAATCGTAAAATTATTCCAAGTATTATAATTGTTCGAAATTACAAAATACGAGATTATAATTGTTCGAAATTACAAAATACATTCATTTAATCATCAGAATGAGTGGTTTCGTAGTAGCATTGTTCAAAGCATTTCCACGCCATCCACTCCCGATATCTTCTGATGTTGGTCTTCTGATTACCCCACTTTGGTGTAGGGTATCCACTGATGAGTCTTTCGATTGCCATACATGTAAATGGGCCACATCTGTTCGAATCTGGTTGCTTGAAATGTTCTGTCTGCGGCATCAAGATGAATTTGGGACTCCGCCAGCCCGGATGCGTCAAGTTGAACTTATATGTCATCTAATAACTAGAAGCCTATTAAAAGAAAGTATTTTAGATAACTTACATATAGTCTATTGAAAATTAAGTATTTTAGATAACTTACATCTAGAAATCGTCCAATGAGCTTTCGGAGCGGCTTTAGATTTTGTTTTCTCACTTCAAAAATATGTGCGTCGGCCTTTTTGTTGAGTGAGTCATAAAGCTCCAAAGTCCAGGAGTCAATGCACAGGCGTATAGTTACCCAATGCGCGGCGGCCAACACCAGAAAAATTACCTATTCGAACATAAAAATTAGTACACGTTAAAAAATAATAAAATATTAGCACTTACAAATTTTGCATTGAACCACAGCATCCGTGAACCGCTAATTTCTTGATCCACTCCAAATACGGCCTCGAGCAAACCCGGATTTGGTATCCAACCTTCATAGTTCATCTCGAAGCGCTCATGGAAATCGCTTATTAAAAAAATGTAATCACAAGTTACAATACACTATTCTACTTGTAAAATAAAAAAAAAGTTATTTAAATTTTTTTTTACCGGTGTGGCGAAGAAATTAATCCACTCCGTATCTGGTGGCGTAGTGTAAACCCACTTAATACAACAGGCATACCTCCGGTGTTGACTAGGCGGACACACAGCCGGCCCAAATCTGGTATCGTCTCATATGCCCAAATCTAAAATACCAGAACACCATTAAACATCATGACTACTATAAAATTGTCGAAAAATAATTAAATATTTATTCGTACCTGAAGGGCCCAAACTGGCCCATAAATATTATATTTCGATTTCAACATCTCCATTCGCTTCGATACGAAGCTCATGTAGTGGACGAGGGCATTGTAGGTGTAGGATCCCCATGGAAACGCGTTCTACGCGTCTAAATCATCTGCCATGACCCACATCCAGGTCTCCACCTTTTTCGTCTCGACAGGAGCAAAGAAAAAACACATTAGTGCCAGGACATTGGCCACCTTCAAATGCTCATCTTAGGAGAGCTCACGGAGCTTATCACTTTTCCACATTTTCAGTAGCTCGCCTCCGGTTATTGGATTTCCACCTGTGAGGCTCATGTATACCGTCGACTCTCCGGGCTCGCGAAGTGCATTCATATCAAATTCAGAGGGACCAAAAAATAATCCTGTCACCAATGCATATTCCAACTGGGAAAATCGAAGCTCTAGCCCGGATATGTGAAAACGACCCTCCCCGGCAGGTGCCTGCACCTCGTAGCATATCAACTGATGCAATGCTATTACCGAACTTTTTCCTTTCCTCCAACTCAAAAGGTGCCCAAATTGTCCCTCTCTAAACTGCCGGACTAAGTTATTACCCCTGCCTCGAAAGTGCAGTCTTAATCAGTTCCGGTAATAAATCTCTCTAGTATGTAATCACTTTTAATGTCTTCTCTCTAATCGGGAGTCGGATGTAAGCGGGCTGTCAGTCGAAAAAAATACATTTTTTAGGGCCGAAAAAGGGCCGAAGGAAGGGCCGAAAGAATGGCCGAAGGAAGGGCCGAAACGAGGGCCGAAGGCAGGCCCGAAAGAAGGGCCGAAGGCAGGGCCGATGGAGCTTAACCGCCATCATCGGCCTTGGCTGCAAAATGCCATTATCGAATCAAATCCAATACAATGCCCAATTAAACGAACTACAAACCAATTCTATTCACAATACTCAATTTCCACACAATTCAACCAAAAAAACGACATCAATTCGACAAATTTCACAAAAATTCGACAGTAATTGGACTCAAATTTCTACCCAAAAAAATCAACAAAAAATTGCTCATAATTGGACATATCAATACCAAATTTCACAGCAATGGCATACAATAGCAAACAATTCGACACCCAAATCGATAAATTTCGATAACAATTCAAGAAAAAAAAATTGAAGAAGGGACGAGATCTGGAACCTGATCGGCGTCCATGGTTGTTCGGCGGTCGTTGCTTGGCGTTGGTGGCTCGGCGGTCGTTGCTCAAAGACGGTGGATCGGCGGCGGTGCTGGATCGGTGGTGGTTGTTGGCTAGGAAAAAAAAGCGTCGGCCCTCCTCTCTTTCTTTTCTGATAACGGCCGAAGGGAAAAAAAAAAGAGGCAGTAAATACGTGCCTTTAATTATTTTCGGGGCCGATGGAGGGCCGATGGGGAGCAATTCTTTTCGGCCCTAAGAAAATTGGTCGTTATATTCGGGGCCGAAAAGAAAGCCGATAGGAGGGCCGATGGACAATTTAGCACGAGGACCTCATCGGCCCCAATAATGCCCATCGGCCCCCCATCGGCCCTTGCTCGGTCAATGCGCTTAATAAAATAAAATGACTAGATTTGTATTTTTTATAACAACATGGCTAAAATTGTTTTTTTTTTTTTTCGTTTGGCTAACAGGAGGGATTTCCTCTAAAAAATTGGTAAGGTTGACCTCATCAAAAATTGGGTGTTTGTAAGATTAAATATTTAATTTCAGTTGAATTAATGAGTCACAAGATGCGAATTGTAATAATAAGTCCAAGTATTTTTTGGCTTATTTTAACTATTTTGACATAAGATCAACGGAGAATGAAAAATTGAATTACTGTTATAAACTTTATGGAACGAGAGAATAATAGAGAATACGGAAAATAGATGTATATTACTATGAGGGTGTAGACTTCTATTTATAGAGTACAAGATAGGCTGCTAGGGTTTAAATATGGTCATCATATATATAATAAATCTTATCTACAACACTCCCCCTTGATGGACCATCCCTAAACAGAAATTGATGCCTTGTTAAAACTTTGCCAGAAAAACTCAATGGGATAAAAACTGGTTGAAGGAAAAAGAGTACAACTGCTCCACCTCAATATAGCCATTCTTGATCCTTGAGTCGGCACATATCAATCTTGTGTACCAATTTCTTGAATGTTGGCGTTGGTAATACCTTTGTAAAAGAATATGCTAGATTGTCACTTTAGCGAATTTGCTGGATGTTGATGACACCAATCTTTTCGAGATCATGTGTTGCATGGTCTCTTTTATGAATCAATCTCAATGACTCATTTACTCGTGTGTTGCATTGGATATCTCGTTAAAAACCTTAACCAAGAAAACCCTTTGGGAAAAAACTTAGAAAAGAAAAAAGAGTACAACCATTTGACCTTCAGGGTCATTTGACCTTTAGGAGTCAGTCTAATCTTCAGGATTATTTATAATTTATCACTCCCCCTCAAGATAACAATCTTCAAAGTTATCTTCAAGGTTTAAACTAATATGTGCAACACAAGTTTAACTATCTTCATAGAGAATAACATGTTTTTCTCGAAGATAACAAATGATGGTTAATACCATTTCAAATCCTCAAATTGCAAATAAGTAAGGAACTCTTGGTCCTAAAACATCTTTTTTATCTTCTATAGGTCTAAATGAGTCTCCATCCACTTCAAGTGATTGAAGCAACCATTAGATAACTATATGGATGCGATACAATAAGATCTCTTTAAATACCTTTCAGGTAGGTCGACTAGCGTAACTCCATCAGGGAGATGCTCTATCTACAGGTCGAGACAATTATTAGTTCAACCCAAGTTGTTTGATTCTAACTCCGTCTTTAGGCATGGGTTGATTTCATCAAGTACTTTTGTACATAATGATTCGCATATCCTCTCTAGGAGGAATTTGTAGTGATGTGTTCTAAATTTCGATTCCGCGGACCTTTTATCTTTAGCACCAATAATTCTCTCACGCTTCTGGCGCTAATGAGAATCAAATGATTTATTTTGTCTATGAGGAACTTCAGTTCGTTCATAATGCATATACAACAGGTATATGAGATTTTAGTCACTTTTTTGCACTAAATAACTTGATAAACTTCAAGTTCATAGTGCATGAATCTAAATAATTAATCCAACGAGCAACATTCTATCATTTATATTTCATATCTCCTCCTAATGCCGATAATGATGTGAGTTGGATTATCAATGAATAAAATAATTCATAATTATTTGCTCTATATAAGTCATTTAGACGGAGTATACATATAAGTATTATGCTCTTCAAGAGTTTTAATCAAACTCAACTCATAATTTTGGCACCCTTCTGTCAAGGGATACTCGTTGTTCTTATTATATCATAACCGACTGTATTATTTCAGCCCTTACAATGACTTTGCAGTCTAATTGAAAACACTTTTTTGACTACATGCTTTGAGCAAGTTAAATCCTTCAGGGATCTTCATATATATGTCACTATCTAGTAAATCATATAAATAGATATTTACTATATCTATAAGGCGCATATCAAGCCTTTCTGACATAACTAGATTAATCAAAACTCTAAAATTTTGCGTCAACTATGGGAGAATTTTCATAATTGATTCTCGGTCTTTGCAGAGACTTGTGTTACGAGTATCTCACAATTCTTCATTTCTCTTTGTAATAAAGACACATTTGTATCCTTCGGGGTTATACTTTCCAGATTTTGGAACTACATGTCCAAATATTTCTGGCTTTCTAGGGAATATTAACATTATATGACTTCTTTCCTCTGTGGCCAATTATTTCTATCTTGACAATCTCTTATAGATCGTCGTTGAGGATCCTCTTTTATCATTTCAAAAGTCATATTAAAAGGCGAAAATACTGTCGTGCATCCACGACGATATTTGATCTCTTCAATATTTTGAGATCTCAGTATTTTCGACGCTTGTAGTTCTTCGGGAACTTCATTTGATTGATTGATCATTATCGTCATTGTTTGGTTCATATCTTACACCCCTTTTCTTAGGCACAGAATATCTTTTAGAACCAATTGGTTGACCATAGTTTTGACGAATTTTAAATGCATTTGCTGTCATTTATGCTTGTCCTTCAGGGACATGAATTCTTGTTGGGGGTATTTGCAGCAAATGTATGACATTGTCACTTCTTATATATATACAAAAGCATCGAGAAGTTGGTTTGCAATCTTTTGCAAGTGAACAGTTCGACTTTTTGTTCACATGATTACTTCGAGAATCCAAATGTGACTAGTTTTTCCTTGTGCTTTTATTCTTTGGATGTAGATTTCACATTGATTACTTCAGAAATTTGAATGTGACATATGTTCCAACTAATTTTGGAAATGTTATTTCATTATAATAACAATCTTTTTGTGAGACTCATATTCGTACGAACAAAAACCATTTTGAGTATATTCCAACTAATTGTTTAATCTCAATCTCAAAGCCAAATAATATTAAATCCTCTTCAGGAGGAACTTGAAGTTTAATAAACTTACTCGCTTTATCAAGACAAATCTTCTTGATGGAATGGAGCTCTTTATTTTTGAAATTGTAGTTCTACCAAGTGCTACATTTCTTATAGAAATCGAGCATTCATGAAAATTAAGAGATTCTTCAGGTTCTCTCTACAGCACCCATATGAATTTTCAATTATGTTGCACATCATAGTTGCTTGTAGATGTCCAAAGTTATCATGTCAAAGCATAAAGCTCTTTTGAACTTCCAGTTCATGACATGTTTTGTCTCACTTGCTTTTATGAATGTGTAATACATACAAGGTGGTAGAGTGTTGGTCCCGAGTGTACGGTCAGGTGTAGAGGGGGGGGGGTGAATACACCTGATTCGATTTCTCAATTTCGAACTTGAACAGTCCTATTCAGGATGGTGTCCCGTGCAGAAATGAGCCAAAGGCAGACTGCATAACCGTTCTGAATCGAGTTAAAAGCTAAAAGAGTACTGACTCAGCTGAGATCTGCTAACTGACTAGGTCAGAATTCAGTATCGTTCAGTGAGAGTTCAGTGTGCGGAATTGTGTAGGCCCAAATCAATTTTTGTGAGAAAACGTTTTAAGTCTCAGTTCAGTAGATTTAAAAGTTCAGTATGCTGAGACAGTTGATTGATTTAAATATGATGTTCAGTATGAATAGTAAAATCAATGCAACAGTTAAGAAAGCAGTAAGAGACACAGGATTTTTAAAGTGGTTCGGATATCGCTCAAATCCTACGTCCACTGTCCCGAATGATCAGGAGGCTATTTATTATCCTGAGTTAGTCTCAGTCAGCTTGCACACTGGGCAAAGCCGCGTCTTGGTTTTTATACTGATCCAAGTCTCAGTTTACAACACTATCAAACTTAAAGTGTTTGACAAACTTCTCCAACGAGGAAGGAGTCCTTATACAATAAGGATTGGGTTCAAATGTGAACTCCTTCGTCTAAGCTATGGATATAACAAGTGAGCTTAGGGTTAGAGGGATAAGGAATGAGAATGTAGCTATCTAGAGCGACGAACAGCTGAGGGTTTAGCTATAGGTTCGTGTCAGTCCGCTTGGATACTAGAAGCTTATGTCGGTTCGGCTTGGTTCCTTTTGAGCCGGATGTAGTCTTTCACGGAGATAACTCGGTTGTTTCTTGCGGAGGACTTAGTCGTTAATATCGCTTGTTTGAAAGCTCTCTCGTGTTCTAGGTGCGTGCATTCTCTTTCAAATCTTGAATGATCCCTCTATTTATAGAGCAGAGATTGAAATAGATCCGTTGGAGACGATCTTCTTCTCTCTCTCTCTTTTTTGGTAGCAAACGGCTCTTTTGGTGCAGTAACGGTGTACTTTCCCACCTTTTTAGGTAAAAGGTTGATGCGGAGCTTTAGCAGGTGAGAAGACACGTGTATGCTTGTCATTCGTTGAGGTGGATGAAGTGGTTGAGACAGCACAAACTTCGAGACAGACTGAAGCTGACTTTTCTCTTCCTCGTATATGACAATGCTGATTGTCTTTCAAAAGATTCTCGACAGATCCCGAAGACTATCTCGCCATTGCTAAGTCCGACCTTGTATTCGGTAGATAGGCTCGCCGAGATAAGTCTATCGAAGATCGGCTACGAGTTCGATGAACTACTCTCGCCGAGTTCGGTTCAACCGACTCTCTCGCATATCTTTGCTCTCGCCGAGTCCAAGATTACCGAGTCTTCTACACCGGTGCCGAGGTTGATGAGCTACCGAGCGCCTTGACCAGAGCAGAGTGTCTACCGAGTCCGAAACCTCGTAGACAAATACGAATACAAAGGAATGGTTCACCAATCGATAGGGTTTTGGGATCTTCAAATCTTCTCAACAGTTCGTAGCACGAGGCTACCGAGCATGATTCAAAGATAGAAGATAAGAGTCATTTCCCACAAGTATGATCATGCCGAGGATTGAATCATCACCCAACAATTTCCCCTATTTGATGATGCCAAAACCTATCATCTATGTCCTATCAACTATGCTAAACACTAACTTACTCAAAAACAGAGCTCCTTACAAATATTACAAGTAGGATCAGTGGAGTTGTCTGGTAAGTGCTAGACTACTGAGGGAGACAGGGCAGAACAATTTCCCCCTTTACAATAATTTCCCCATGCAACAATTTCCCCCCTAAGAGAAATAATAACTCTCCGAAAGTCTAGTCTATCGGAGATCTAACCGAGCAAAAACTGACAAGTAAATAAACAACGTGTGTGTGTCAGCAATCACTTCAGTGATTCTGAGTGTTAAAGCATAAAGCAAACACGGCTATTTAGACAACAAGTAGTTGTTAGAGCCAACAGAAGATTTGTATATATATAATAAACGGGTTCAAGACATTACAAATCTTGCTAAGCTAAGAGAAGAACTAAGAGGGAGAACCCTTAAACCGCCGAATCCTATTCATGAAACCTTGGGATTTATCTTCGGGCAGTGGGACTCCATACATTCCCGAACGTGTTCTTCCTCGGCTCCGTGTATTCGGCGAAGTCTGCCGGATCATCTTGTTCTAGTCCTCTCGTTCAACGCAAAGCATTCTTCACTTCTTGTTCAATCATTCCGAGATGTACTTGAGTCGTCTTGTCTTACGGGTGGAGGAATGATCCTTGCTTCAGAACGCCGACTACTACCCCTTCGAATCTTGCTCCGTGCATATATGGGTAAAGATCGGGTTCGGTAATGGTCATCCACTCGACATAGGCATCGGCCTTAGACATTTCGAGCCGTAATCGCTAGAAATAATTTCTCTTGATAAACTCTATCTTGGCCGATTCCCATCTCCGATTGAACCGAATAGGCATCCATTCGTCCGATCTTGGCCATCTATGTGTTTTCGATCGTTTGGCTTCCCCGAACCTTCGTATCGATAAGGAATGTCGGCTTTCGAAGGAACTCTCGGCCCGGCCTCTTGTTCAAGACGCTTCCCGAGTGCCTCAAGGTCTCGCCAAATGTATCCTCTGTACCGGCGGCCTCTATCTGTCTAGCTTCCTCTCCTCTCGTAGAGATATCTATCCATCTAAGCAAAGATTTCTTCAATTTCGCATCTTGCTCTTGAGGCTTCGAGGAGCTTGTTCCGATTCAACAGGGGTACTAGATCTAGATTTGGATGTACCACCTGCCTTTCGCATTCTTCTCGCCGCCGCTCCTTGTCTTTTTCTCTGTCCTCTTCATCTCGTTATGATGAGCTTTCTCGGAGGTAGTCTAGCAGCTTCTCTTTCCTCCTCTCGGATGGGGCTTTAGTCTTTCCTTTGGCGAGCTTAGACTTTGGCTTGTTAGGCCGCTTCGGCCTCTGCAATTTCTCGGCGCGCTCTCATCCGCAGCCTATTTGGGCTTCCTCCTCAGCAGATATGTATCTTAATCTCTTTGCTGGAGGGGTTGGAATTTTAAGCTTCTGTTTGCCCTTGCCTTCTTGAACTGGTGGTGGAATAGGAGCCTCTTCTTCTTCTGAGTCCTCCACCGCCTGTTCAGCGTACTCAGCAACCTCCTTAATAATGTCTTTGGAAGTCTGGGTTGCCTGAGTAGTCTGCTGGGGTCCTGAGCCACTTGGGCCGGTTTCACTGTGCTCGCGGACCGAAACACCCGGGGCCTCACCCTTCTGAGACTGAGTCTGAGGCAGCTTCTCAGTACTCTTCTTTCCTTCCCTTTTTCCTTCACTTTCCCCCTTTTTGGCATCATCAATGAGCACCGGGGTAGGGACTAGGACTGACTTCTTCAGACTTTTGTAGGAGGTTGACAGCTCATCAAGACGATCGTGGAGCTTAGTCAGAGCCTCATGCAACTCGTTCCTCTCCATGGTAAGGTTTTCCTTGTACTGCTTGTGAGAGAGGTCAGCTGCTTCCTTGAAGTCTTTCAGCTTCTCAGTGATCTTGTCTTCCAAGGCCAGTTGGATATTCTCAAGTCTTTGTTCAGTGGCCTCGGATTGTTCAGTGATAGCGTCGGATATGAGCCGGTTTAGAAGCCAAAAATTCATCTAGTAGCTTGGCTTGGCTCTCCCGAAAGATCTTGAGCCGAGCTTCGAATTTGACTTGTCGCGATCCAACGCTTCGAAATAAGCGCGGAAACATCGGGGCGGCTGATGAAGAGACAGAAGACTTCAGCCCCGAAGTTCTTTAGTCGTGGCTTGAGCAGTCTGCTTCCATGTCCTATGGATAGCCTTCGCAAGATCTCGATTTTTGATCCCTTGGGCAGTTAAGGCTTTTGCCACTGATCGAGATCTCTTTGCGGTCTGGCTGGGCGCTGCTTCGAAAGTCGATCGCAAGCAAGAGCCGAGCGGGCTCGCTAAGGACGAAGCACCGCCTTGGACTTCTCGGGACCAAGGATACCGAGAGGTGGAGCAGTTTCGGTATGGGTATCCTTGTCCTCGTGGATGTCCCTCATCGAGCTTTCCGGGGCTCGAATCATGGGTGGGTCGTCATGGTCCGACCCATCTGAGGGTGCTGGGCCGGAGGCGTGCTGTCGATCATGAATCAGGGCCAGCATTGCAGCCCTCAGATTGTCCATTGAACTGAGGTCTTCAGGCTCTGAATAGCTTATCTCCTCTCTCAGTCTCAATTCCTCTTCATGCAGCTGCTGACATGAGTAGTGGAGGACAAGGCGCTGTAGACGAGGCCACTCCTGATGTCGCAGCAACATGTGGAGCCTTGCTGTCTTGGCGATGAGCAACAAGCCTGAGTAGTCAGCAAGCTCTGGAACTAGTTGCAGAATTTCTCGGGATGCTCTGGATATAATCACTGAAGCTTCCATCCCGATTGATTCACCTTCGATGCGGTCTCGACTCCAAGTCTATGTGTGAAGTCTCGCTCTTCGGTTGGAGGTACCGAGCCGAGTGGAGGGACGAAGGGGGCTGTCTAGGCGCTGAATATCTGCGCTCTGAGCTTCAGAAGCATTCCCTTGGTCCCTTTCAGTGGAAACAATCTTTTCCACTGACTGAGTCTTCTCAGAAGACTCGGACTCATCAACCAGGTTGCATGGGCCGAGTAGTCTTCTCAAGAGCCCCGTTCGGCAGGCACTTGTGGAACCTCCTCGTAGGCGGCACCTCGGCGGCTTTCTTCGTTTCTTTGCTTGGTGCCTTAGGAGTTTTAGTGGGAGGGGTTCTTTTCTTTGTAGGCGTAGCCTGCTGAGACTTTGATTTCGGAGAGACTGCTGAGGGTCCTGACCCTATCTGCTGAAGCGCTGCTGTCTTGTTGTGAAATTTGACCTTCTTCACATTGAAGTACTCCTTGTCACTGTAGGTGATAGGCTCAGATCCACATAAATCTTCGATCATAATGGACAGCTTTGAGTCCATATAACAATTTGCCCTTTGCGCTCGGCGTGTTCGATGCTTTGTCGAACTTAGCTGCCTGAGCCATGAATTCTCGGAGAAAGAACTCCGTCCAATTTATCTGGGCTCGGTCGTATATGGACATCATCATCTGAATCTTAGGCCTCGACACTTGGTCAAACGACCCCGCTTGGCTTGTCGTAGGCTCGCGTCACTATATAGGCAAGTGCCCCGAACCGAGGCAACATGTCTGTTCTTCGGAAAGCGGCTACGAATGTAGTGGGCTTTCCACGTAAGACGGTAAGGTATTCATCAACTCGGTCGTCTCCGTACCCGATCGCATCGGTTCCTTCGGAGGGCAGATCAAAACTCCGCTTCAAGGCATCCTTGATGGACATCTGCTTCAGCTCCATAGTGGCGTTTTGGATAGAATGGGCAACGAATCTCGCCACTATATCTCCAGACACTGCGTCTGAATTCAAATACAGCTCTGCCACCTGTCTCGGGAGGAAGAACGAAGGCCTCCTAGATAGAAATTTTTCCAGTCCTGACTCGCGCAGCTGAGAAGATCTCATCCATATACTCCAGATCGCATGAATAGAAATCCATGGTGGGTTCAAACCACACGCGATCCTTCTCCAGAATGTTCTGCATATCCGCTGGAGATATCATAGAGATATTGGTTTCCGCCATTGTACCTGTTACAAGAAATGAATCGCATCTTGTTTTTGAATAGAACAAGTCTTTGTGCAATGCGATACTGAAACATATAACAAATATATTAACAGATAAGCATACCAATGGATAAAATTCGAGATAAGATCAAGAGTGAAATTGCAAGTAAGGATTGCGAATGCAGATCTCGGATTTTTCGGAATTTGAAAGTTATGAAGTATGCTAATGGCGGTTTCAAGATATGATCGAATATATATGTCAACTATGAAGGTGAACGGTTTTCGATCGAAGGCTGAATGTAAACTTGCTTTATGATATGGACGGTTAAGATTAGAAGTTAAGAATAGGCAATGATCACAAAAGGCACCTAAGTCAAAGCCAGTTGTAAAATAGCCTAAGTAGTAACTGTGAAAAGACATGCATTAAATGCGTGCAGAGTTCAGCAAGCTTATGTATGGAATGTCGTGCATTAAATGTGAGTCGTTAATAATAAAGACAAACCAAAAGATATTAATGTCATGCTGAATCTTTGCCATAAATGCAAAGTACTGTTGTATTAAATTACTACTAAGTAGAGATACGCAAACCTGTCAGCTGAACATAGTAGTCAGCTGATACCTCGTGTAGATGGTTTGTCTCTACGTACTGAATGTATCAGTATTGAGAGTGATCATTCCCCCTCACTGGAATGTTCCTCTCCTGAAACCTTATTACTGACTGGGGTCAGTAGGGTCCAGCAGACCTAGCTCTACTGAAAGTTCTCCGAATCGGATTCGACTAGAGGCTTGGTCGGTATATCGGCCCTTTGTTTGTCGAGTATGGATCTTCTCCATCCTAATATCCTTTTTCTCGACATGGTCACGAATGAAGTGATGTCGATGTCCACGTGCTTGCATCTCGTGTGAAGTACGGGTTCTCGAGTGATTGCAATAGCACCGGTACTTGTCGCGAGAAAATTGGCACTTCATTCCGAATGACGTCCATAGTCTCTCATCGTTGTCTCGCCCAAAGGATTTGGGCGCAACAACTTCCGACAGAGCCATGTATTCGGCTTCGGTAGTCGACGTGGCTACCGAGTGCTGTTTTCTTTGAAAACCATGAGATCGGCTTCGCCAAGGAACCGACACGTTCCTCGAAGTTGATTTTCGGTCTATTCTACATCTCGCATAGTCGGCATCGAATAACTAGTTAGTTCAATATTATCATCACCGGATACCATAAACCCATGTCGGGTGTTCCTCGTAGATAGCGGAGAATCTTCTTTGCTTGAGTCCATATGACTCGCTTGGGATTCGCCCGAAATCGAGCACGTGACACCTACAAAGCATAAGTTATGTTAGGACGAGTAGCCGTTAGATATAATAAAGAATCAATTATAGCACGGTATTCGGTTTGGTCTATCGATACTCCCTCTTTATCAAGATCTATCTTCATATTCGTGTTCATCGGGATCTTGATAGGTTTGCCTGGATGTGCGGCCGAATCTTTTGATGAGGTCTCGAGTGTATTTGCCTTGGTTGATGAACGTTCCCTTTTCGGATTGCTTGACTTGAAAACCAAGGAAGTAGTTCATTTCACCCATCATCGACATCTCGAACTTATCCTTCATCATCTTTTCAAATTGCCGACACATGATGACATTCTTCGAACCGAAGATAATGTCATCCACGTAGATCTGCACAAGTAATAAGTCTTCTTCCGGTCGAATGCTTGAATAGAGTGCGGTCTCATCGTGCCTTTTACGAAAACCTTTCCGAAGAAGAAACTCGGACAGGGTATCGTACCAAGCCCCGGGTGCTTGTTTTAACCCGTATAGAGCCTTTCTGAGTCTATATACTTGATGTCCCTACTGAAAGCCGGGCGGTTGTTCCACATAGACTTCTTCTTTCAGCACGCCGTTCAGGAACGCAGACTTCACATCCATTTGATAAACTACGAATCGTTGATGTGTTGCGTAGGCCGGGAATAGTCCGATTGCCTCCAATCTTGCAACCGGAGCGAACGTCTCATCGAAATCTATCCCTTCGGCTTGACAAGGTAGCCTTTAGCCACGAGTCTTGCTTTGTTCCTTACTATAACGTTGTTTTCATCTCGCTTGTTTTTGAAGACCCATTTGGTTCCAATGACATGTTGATGCTTGGGTCTCGTCTACAAGCTCCCATACTTCGTTTCTCGTGAACTGATTCAGCTCTTCCTGCATAGCAATAATCCAATCAGCATCTTTAAGTGCATCCTCAATATTCTGAGGCTCTTCAGTAGACAAGAAGCAGGAAAATAATGCGCTTTCTCCTTGACGAATCCGGATCTTGTCTTGACATGTGCCTGAAGGATCTCCAATTATAAGATCGCGCAGTGTGAGCATCTAGCCACGATCTACGATGTTTTAACTCCTCATCCGAAATTTGTTCAACACGATAGTAGGTGAGTTAGGCATTTCGATTGTACTATTCCGAGATTGAAGTAATTCAAGAACAAGAGTATGATCTACCGAGTCACCGGGTTCATGGGCATTCAACTCAGGGAACATTACTTGACGTTCCCCCCGAGTTGTTATTCTCGGTAGTGGTCTCGATTACCTCTACGGTTTCCTCATCGACTCGAGTTACACCGGGATTGATTCCGTTCGGGAGAATCAATCGCTCGCCTACTTGCTCGGCCTAGTTGAGATTCGGTAGATTTATCTTCGGTTTCTACGTCCGAATCATCATCCCAACATAGCCGGATCTTTTTAGATTTGTCTTTTAAGCTTAGATCCCGTAGCCGCTTCTTGATGTCCTCGGATTTAGAATTTGAGTTATTGCTCCTGTCTTGGTAGCAAACTCGTTAAAAACAACATGAGGGCTTTCCTCCATGCAAAGAGTCCGATAGTTGAATACTCAAAGCTTTGTCGACCCGAGAGTATCCTAAGAATACTCCCCGATCCGACTTGCTATCAAAAGTCTTGATCGATCTTTCCCATTATTGTGGATAAAGCATGAACAACCAAAAATATGGAAATAAGATAGAGAAAGCTTCCGCCGTTCCATAGTTCATATGGTGTTCTCTTATCTTTGCTTTGTCGGTAGAGATCTATTCCGAGTATAACATGCGGATCGGTAGCTTACGCCCGAATTTGGTTGGGAGTCCCGAATGCGCAAGTAGAGTTCTAGCCGCCTCTTTTAGAGTTCTCGTTCTTTCGTTCGGCAACTCCATTCTGCTGGGGTGTGCGTGCGGTGAAGTCTCATGCTCTATTCCTTCGCTTTGCGAAACTCCTTTACCATGGAATTAAGGAACTCGGTTCCTCCGTCCGAACGTATTTTTCTCGATCTTGGTGTTCTTCTCGACACCGAGCCTTTTCGAAGCGTTGGTAACTCTGTTTGACGTCGACTTGTTGGCAATGAATATAACCCATGTGTAGCGCGAGTAGTCATCTATGACCACTAATGCATATTTTCTGCCTCTGATCGTCACTGGGGAGACTGGACCGAACAAATCCATATGTAGCAGCTGAAGAATTCCATTCGTGGAAGGCGATGGAACTGGAGGATTTTGATTCCTTGTTTGCTTTCCCTTCAGACATGCTTCACACTGAGTGTCTTTGCTTGAATACTTCATTCGGCGGTCCCCTTGCTAGAGTGTTTCTTGCAAGCTTGTTGAGCGTCTTAAAGTTGAGATGGCCGAGAGTCTTACGTGCCATAGCCACCCCGTGCGGTTGTCATTCTTCGCCAATAAGCAAGCTTCGTGTTCAAGTGAGTTCCGGATCGACCACATATATATGTTCTTTCTGCGCGAACCTGATAACACCGTT
The DNA here is from genome assembly GCA_028984105.1 of Lavandula angustifolia. Taxonomy (NCBI): domain Eukaryota; kingdom Viridiplantae; phylum Streptophyta; class Magnoliopsida; order Lamiales; family Lamiaceae; genus Lavandula; species Lavandula angustifolia. Next base: position 23,470,869 of record CM054810.1, on the reverse strand, counting down.
TTTTCCCTGTGGATTTATCAATAACATCACAGAAACCAGCGTCAAAAATCACTCTTTTTGAGTTATCACAAAATTGACTAACAGAGAGAAGATTATGCTGAAGTCCTTCAACATATGATACTCTTGGAACTTTGGCAGTTCCTATGCTGAGTGTTCCATATCCTCTCGTGTAGCCTTTGGCATTATCTCCAAACTCAGTCCCGGGTCCTTCTTCGGTGATATAATTCTTGGTAGACTCCTTTGGTATGTCATGTGTCTTGAGCATCCGTCGTCCACATACCATGGGTCTTTACGCACTCGCAAAAACGTAATTTTATTCGGTACCCTTCATTTTTGATTTTGGGTCCTTAGATGTTAGTTTTCATAACCCCAAATCTGTCTAACAACCCCGGTGGTTTCGGACATTTTCTTTCCATTAGAGTCAACATATCCGACCACCGGACTGGTCAAAGGTGACTTCGAGGCTTCGAGGTTCGGGGAGTCTCGATCTTCCGAGTTGGTGGATCGCCGACCTTAGCCTTACGTGTGGCTTTCTTTTTCTTCCGACCTTTGGAGCCTCTTCTGACTATAGGTTCATAATAGTATGACCCATACTGAGCTGGATGTGTCAGCTTTGGAGGTCCATACTGATCTGCCAATTTTGATTTGCTGGTTCCCCCTTGAATGAACTGGGGTTTCTTGGCACCGATCTTCTTGTCGAATGCCGATATGTGGAATGAGGTGCTTTCATCTTCTGTTTGTTCTTTGCTAGGGGGCTCAGTATATTTGTGTTCATAGTCTCCCCTTGAACAAATCTATCAGCAAGCCGTACTTCTGAGTGTACTGGGGCAGATGTGGAAGCTCCTAGACTGAATCCAAGTCCTTCCTTGCGGTGCTTTGGCTTATTGCTTGCTAGCATAGCTTCTAATTTCTTCTCGGCACCCATGTACCTTTCGGTCATCGAGGCTCCTCCGGACATCATCACTCTTCTTCGATGTGTCGTGCTCGGTGCTGAAGTCCTGACATTTCTTACTTCAGCAGACTCAGTTCAGTATCTTTCTGAGTCAAGTCATTGGTCAAAACTGAAATCCGATCTTCTTGATGCTGAGACTTGGCCATCGAGAGAGTTTATTTCCTCCCTCGAGTCTCAACACAAGTCCTTCGGCCTCAGTAGCAACCTGACTCTCCTGAGAAAGTCTCTGATTCTCTATTTTCAGGGTATCCAACTCCTGAAGAGTCTTGCTGAGCTGCAGACTCATCTGAATTTGTTCGTCGAGCAGTTCTTCGTATGCGGTTGCGACGTCCAAATTCTCATCCGCACTCTGAAATAGTGTCGTGTGTGCGGTGTGAAGAGGAGTTAAGTGGTTCATGAGAATTTACCTCATCCTCTTCGCCCGCCATCATGCACTTTTCACCGATTCTTCGACTTCAAGCTCTAAGGCCATGAAAGCCGCATCATCATCCGATGAATCCATAAAGGAGTCGACCTCTTCCGAGTCGTCCGAGATTTCGCCAGCCTATGTAGGATTGTCTTTTCCGGGCGAATTTCTCTCTCCTTGCCTTACGTGCTGCGCGTTCAGCACTACTGAGCTCAGGACAATCATACTGATAATGTCCCGGCTTCTTGCAGTTGTAACAAGCGATGACTCTTTCTTCTTTGCTTTCGCTATTCTTTGATGGTTCTGAGTCATCTTTCTTTTGGCATTCGAAGATTGTGAGTCAGGAGTGTGTTTCGACATATAATTTGACTTACCTTTCGTTTCCCGATAGGCTTTAGTCACTTTTCTGCGTCGCTCCTTCTCCTTCCGATACTTTACGGCGAGTGCAAGCATACTTCGAGCGAGACTTCCTTCTTGTAAATCATTGAGTGAAGGTTCGGTCTTACTCGTCGTTTTGCTCGTTGTTTGGAGATTTTGTCGTGGCCGACCGATGCTTTGAAAGCATGGTCGATTTTTGTGTCGGCTTCGCTCTCTGCTTTCTTTGAGGTCTGTCGAACTCAAACTCCTCTCGCTCGTAATTTTGAAAAGATATGGTCGGGAGACACAAAGATCTAAGTCGAATGTCGCAATAGAGTGGCAAAAGGTGTCCAGTGTCCATCCGGCAAGCCCTCGAATTTTCGCATTCATCTCTCGGTTCTTGAATGTCTTTCCCAGCCCATTGATAGAGTTCATCGATAGGTAAATCGACGTTTAGATCTTTGATTTTATCCCCAGGGCATGAGAGACAAGCTTTCCGGCTTTTGGAGTTCCAACGCTAATTTGTTGGCTTTAATCTTCTGAGTCCCTCGACTCAGTAGCGCAAGAGCATCCCAGAGTTCTTTAGCAGTCTTGCATTCCTGAACCCTGCCAAGATAAGAATCACTAAGGGTGGTCAGTATGGCGTTTCTGGCAACACGGTCTAAATTGTGAAGCTTCTTCTCCTCAGGAGTGAAGAGACTTCTGTCTTTGGGAATCTTCTTCCCGGTCACCATTCCTCCTCCTTGAGCTTGGTCCTGAGTTACGACACTATCGATCATGGGAACGATAGATCCGTATTCAAGAACTTCAGTCATACTGTCATGGAGGGATGTCAGATGTGCTTCCATTCTGACTCGCCATACTCCATAATTCTCCACCGAGAACATGGGTACCATCCTTATACCTGACATATCAGCCATGAAGAATATAGATATGAATGTAGAGTGATATGCAGTGAAAATGTTTTCCCTTGGATCCGTTCGAATAGACCAGTCTCAAAGATAACAAGAGTCAAAGAACTCCTGCTCTGATACCAATTGTTGGTCCCGAGTGTACGGTCAGGTGTAGAGGGGGGGGGGGTGAATACACCTGATTCGATTTCTCAATTTAGAAATTGAACAGTCCTATTCAGGATGGTGTCTATCTGAAACAGTTCAGCAGACCAGACAACTGTTCTAAATCGAGTTAAAAGCTAAAAGAGTACTGACTCAGCTAAGATCTGCTAACTGACTAGGTCAGAATCCAGCATCGTTCAGTGAGAGTTCAGTGTGCGGAATTGTGTAGGCCCAAATCAATTTTTGTGAGAAAACGTTTTAAGTCTCAGTTCAGTAGATTTAAAAGTTCGGTATCTTTGAGACGAGTTGATTGATTTAAATATGATGTTCGAGTATGAATAGTAAAATCAATGCAACAGTTAAGAAAGCAGTAAGAGACACAGGATTTTTAAAGTGGTTCGGATATCGCTCAAATCCTACGTCCACTGTCCCGAATGATCAGGAGGCTATTTATTATCCTGAGTTAGTCTCAGTCAGCTTGCACACTGGGCAAAGCCGCGTCTTGGTTTTTATACTTATCCAAGTCTCAGTTTACAACACTATCAAACTTAAAGTGTTTGACAAACTTCTCCAACAGTGAAGGAGTCCTTATATAATAAGGATTGGGTTCAAATGTGAACTCCTTCGTCTAAGCTATGGATATAACAAGTGAGCTTAGGGTTAGAGGGATAAGGAACGAGAATGTAGCTATCTAGAGCGACGAACAGCTGAGGGTTTAGCTATAGGTTCGTGTCGGTCGCTTGGATACTAGAAGCTTATGTCGGTTCGGCTTGGTTCCTTTTGAGTCGGATGTAGTCTTTCGCGGAGATAACTCGGTTGTTTCTTGCGGAGGACTTAGTCGTTAATATCGCTCGTTTGAATGCTCTCTCGTGTTCTAGGTGCGCGCATTCTCTTTCAAATCTTGAATGATACCTCTATTTATAGAGCAGAGATTGAAATAGATCCGTTGGAGACGATCTTCTTCTCTCTCTCTCTTTTTGGTAGCAAACGGCTCTTTTGGTGTAGGTAACGGTGTACTTTTCCACCTTTTTAGGTAAAAGGTTGACTACGGCTTTAGCGGTGAGAAGACACGTGTATGCTTGTCATTCGTTGAGGTGGATGAAGTGGTTGAGACAAAGACAAACTTCGAGACGGATCGAAGCCGACTTCTCTCTTCCTCGTATATGACAATGCTGATTGTCTTTCAAAAGATTCTCGACAGTCCCGAAGACTATCCGCCATTCTTGAGTCCGACCTTGTATTCGGTAGATAGACTAGCCGAGATAAGTCTATCGAAGATCGGCTACGAGTTCGGTGAACTACTCTCGTGGAGTTCGGTTCAATCGACTCTCTCGCATATCTTGCTCTGCGCGAGTCCAAGATTGCGAGTCTTCTACACCGGTGCCGAGGCCGATGAGCTACCGAGCGCCTTGACCGGAGCGAGTGTCTACCGAGTCCGAAACCTCGAGAGACAAATACGAATACAAAGGAATGGTTCACCAATCAGATAGGGTTTTGGGATCTTCAAATCTTCTCAACAGTTCAGAGCACGAGGCTACTGAGCATGATTCAGTATAGAAGATAAGAGTCATTTCCCACAAGTATGATCATGCTGAGGATTGAATCATCACCCAACATAGAGTGATAATTTTTCTTTTGTTATCTTCTGGCTAAATGCAAAAGAATCACTACCTTCTTATATAATTTCAATATGTTAAACATTGCATATCCTTAAAACTTAGTAAGTATCTTCTAAACTTACTAGAGTAAAGGGCATGTTCAATAGTTAATTTAGTATCATTTGATAGAATAACACATGCTCTTCTGGAGCCTTCAATAATTTTGATGCACTAAAATCAATAGCTTGAATTGTTCTTCAAGAACATATAGTATTCTTCAGGAATACAAAAATTGTGCTAGTTCAGGAGCAACAATTTTAGTTTATACTCCCTCCGTCCCATTGGAAGCGTCTTGTTTCCAATGGGCACGGATGTTAAGAAAATGATAATGTGTGGTGTATATTGTTTGACTTTTGGATAGTTAAATCTTGTCCACATATTCTTGCCTTTTTTAGAAACAAGACGCATCCAATGGGACGCCCAAAATGGAAAACAAGACGCTTCCAATGGGACGGAGGGAGTATTAAATTGGTTCAGGCGAAAGGTTAATATTTTCGAGAAACCCAATTGTTCTTCAGGAACATATAGAGTTCTTTGAGGATATTAATTGTGTTACTTCAGGAGCAACAATAATAACAATTCAAGAATCAAGATTCGTCCATCAATAAGATATATTGTCTGAATTGCTCAGTATGTAATAATTCTTTAGGAATATTAATTGTGTGCTACTTCAGGAGAAACAAATTAAGTTGAAAATTTATATTGGAATTTCTTGAACGCATATAATAATCTCTCATGCATTATTAATTGTGCTACTTTGGGAGCAACAATTTAAGTGAACATATAAATATAAATTTAAATATGAATATGTCCATATAAACAATATAAATATGGAAGTATAATAATTATTCTCTTTGACAAACGTGCAAAGACCAAAACATTATTTATAAAGATTTTTGTAGTATCCAACGCATGAACATTAACTCCAACAATTGGCGGCTACATATAATTAATCATGAAATGCATACTAACTGGTCACATGAAAAAAAAAATTGATACCTTCGGTAGAGGCGACATAGAAAAAAAAATTGATACATTCTGTAGAGGCAACTCGTGCTGACAACGTGTTATAAATTATATGGAACGAGAGAATAATAGAGAAGATGGAAAATAGATGTGTATTATTATGAGGTTTAAGACATCTATTTATAGAGTACAAGATAGGCTAGTAGGGTTTAAATATGATCATCATATATATAATAAATCTCATCTACAACAAGTACTTTATTTTTAGAGTTTTAGATGGTATTTGTTCTTTATATTTATTTATTACAATTATAAAATGATGTACTCCCTCCGTCCCATAATTATATTATTGTCTCTCTTTCATTTTTGCAATGTCTCATAATTGTTGTATTTTTTCTAAAATAACAAATTATAACACATACTTTTTAAGGGTCTCACCATCTTTACTTATGACCAATAACTTTCTTTAAATCCAATACCGAAAAGTATAGGGATAAAAAATATGAGAGGGAGGGAGTAGTATTTTATTCTCCATTTGGCACACAAATTTACTCGATACAAAAGGTACATATGTATATAAAAGTAGTTAGATTCAATACAAAATATTATCTAATGAGATGATAAACTCAACTACTACACTTAACAACAAACATGTGCCTCACGCTAACGCATTGATCATTACGCACTCAATCACACTCCAAAATAAATGTCATCGTTTTACACACATACATAGAGTGGCGGAGAAGGGGAGCGTGCATTTATGCCCTCAAGTAAATTATGTGGAAAACTCGATTTTTTAATTTATAATGTTTTAAAAGGTAATAATTTTATATCCTATAATTCTTTAGAATCCTGGATCGGCTCTACATATATATTCTAATTCTATTCTTAATAGTTAATATTCACTCAGTTTCGCTAAAAGTCTTTAAGTCGTCTTACTAATAGTAGTTCATTCGAAAAAAAGTCAATATTGTATGTATTAAATTTAATTACCAAGATGTCAAATAATTTAAACTATATAACATTACTTTATAATTCTCGCGCAGAAAAAAATAAATCGTAAATATGTTAATTAGTGCATTATTTCAATTATTTATACCCAAAATGATTGGTTTGTGTAAACCCACTATGTCATAATAATTTCCCTCTTTTAAGTAGATAAAAATTACATATTGCATGTCCCGGGAAATCATTTGGGAAGTAGCTAGGCAATAAAATATTCTAAATAAACCAAGAAACTAGTGGGCTATTTCGTTCAACTTAGATGTGCGATTAATTAGGCAAATACAATTAATAGTGTGTGGAAAATGAGAAGACAAAGCTTTAAAGTCAGAAGACATAACCTATTAAATTCGTCATCCACACTACATTTTTTATTAAAATTTAACCACTCTCTTAAAAGATCTTATAAAAGTAGAAATTTATCGAGATTTATATTCAATTAATATGATCAATATTAAGACGACGGAAAAGAATAAAGAACTCCAAAACAATTCTTTGTATATAGGTTGATAAAAGGAGTGTTGGTTGATGATTCTATCCTCAGCAGTATTAGATGTTGTGAGAAATGATTCTATCTTCTGTACTGACTGATACTCAGTAGCCTTATGCTCTGAATTAGTCTGAAGATTTGAAGATCCCAAAACCCTATCTTGATCGGTGAACCTTTAAGTTGTAACCTGTTTTTGTCTCTGAGGTTTCAGACTCAGTAGACCCTCTGCTCTCGTTCAGGCATTCAGTTGCTTATCCTCCTCAACATCAGAAGTAGAAGACTCAGTAAATACTGGACTCAGCAGGAGCAGTATACTGAAAGGAGTCAGTGGAACTGAACTCAACAGGAGTAGTTCACTGTAGTCAGAGTTGATCTTCAGTAAAGCAGACTCAGCAGGAGTTCACTACTGAATCAAAGATCAGACTTAGCAACGGCCAGACAGTCGTCTGAACTGTCAAATCTTTCAAAGACAATCAGCATAGTCAAGTACGAGGAAGAGAGAAGTCAACTTCAAATATCCTTGAAGTATGTTCTGTCTCAACCACTTTCTGAACCTCGACCAATGACAAGCAGACACCTGTCCTACACCTACTAAAGCTGCAAGTCAACAACTTTCCGGAAAAGAGGGAAAAGACTCTGCAAATGCTACAAAAGAGCCGTTAGCTACCCAAAAGAGAGAGACAAAGGATCATCGTCTCCAACGGATCTTTCCTAGTCTCTTCTCTATAAATAGAGGGATAAATCAAATTTGAAGCTCACGATAGGGAGAAACGAAAGAAAAAAGAAAAACCACATACACAGAGCATTCAAACGAGTAAACTCGAAAAGCCTAAGTTCTCCGCAAGAAGTTCGAAGAATCCATCTCCGGCGAAGAACTATATTCTAGCTCTTAGGGAACCAAGTTGAACTGTCAAATACAGCCTCTAGTATCCAAACGACGATACACGAACTCAAAGTCATACTCAGTTGTTCGTCGTTCTAAAAGCCACTTCATTGTTCCCTATCCCTCTAACCTAAGCTCAATAGAATATACCATAGCTTAGACGAAGGAGTTCATCTTTGAACTGTTCTTTATTGTAAAGAACTCCTTCATAGTTTGAGAGTTTTTCAAACACTCAGTTTGATAACCTTGTAAACTGAGACTTGCTCAGTATAAATCTCAAGACCAGAGTTTGTCCTGCGTACAAACCAACTGAGACTACCTCAGTATAATAAATAGCTTCCTGATCATTCGGGACAGTGGACGTAGGATTTTTGTGTCCGAACCACTTTAAAAATCTCTGTGTCTCGTATTCTTTTTCACTGTTGCATTGATTTAACTGTTCATACTGAAAAGCCTTCTTAAATCATTCAACCGAGTTTCAAATAAACTTAACGGTTGCACTAATCTACTGAAACTTTTTTATTAAAAACGTTTTCCAACTCAACTGAATTGGGCCTACACTATTCCGCACCACTGAACTCTATCTGCAAGATACTGAATTTTGACTCTCAGTCAGCTAGCAGACCTCAGTAGAGTCAGTCACTCTGCCAACACGATTCAGAACAGCTTATCTAGTCTGCTGAACCTGTTCAGCACGACATTATCCTAAAAAAGGACTGTTCGTGTTTAAGTTGAGAAATCGGTTTTCAGGTGTATTCTCTCCCCCCCCCCTCTAGACCTGAACGTGCTCTCGGGACCAACAAGGAGTGGTTTCTGTGTGAACAACCCTTATCGTGTGAACGTGTGAACACAGAACACTGCACTTTAAAGACAAATGTACTGCATTTTCAAGGCAAAGATATTGTACTCTAAAAATGATCAGACTGCACTTAAGGGGTAATTTTGTAACCTGACAAATAAAGTGCAGTATCTTTGCCTTGAAAGTGCAGTACATTTATCTTGAAAGTGCAGTGTTCATACGTTCACACAATAAGAGCAAGTTCACATTTGAACCTTCTCATATATATATATAGTGTATATGTAGTGTGTGGATCTGGTGAGAACCCACACTTAACGTGAGAACTGTGAACCATGCATAATTCTTATATAATTTATGCATAATCGTTATATATTTTATGCAAAAAATCTATAATTTTACACTTTTGCTCTTCGACATAAGAATATGTACAATGTAAAATTATATATTTTTTGCATAAAATACACAACGATTATGCATAAATATATAAGGATCATGCATGGTTCGTAGTTATCACGTTAAATGCAGGTTTTCACATGATTCACTCCATATATATATATATATATATATATACTCATATATATATATGAGGAGGTTCAAATGTGAACAGTTTGTTATCGTGTGAACATGTGAAAACTGCACTTTAAAGACAAATATATTGCACTTTAAAGGCAAATATACTGCATTTTAAAGTGCAGTACATTTGTCTTTAAGTACAGTACGTAAAGTGCAGTATATTTACCTTGAAAGTGCAATATGTTTGTCTTTAAAGTGCAATGTTCACACGTTCACACGATAAAGGTTGTTTACACGGGAACCACTCCCTATACACACACACACACACACACACACACACACACACACACACATATATATATATATATATATATATATATATACGGGGGTGGTTCTATGGGGAACACCCCCTATAGAGAGAAATAAGAACAACTCTCATCCAGTGATCAAGACTAATAGATGGTCTAGATTAGTTGGAAATAGAATTTCATTAGTAATTTATTTTGTATTGAGGAGCATCAATAAGGGTAAATTGGGAAGGGATGGAAATGTGCAAATATCTTATTTCTTGAATCGAAGGTATGAGTTTGACATTTGGGTTCAAAATCAATTAACTAGGGTTTCGATTTTGTGGCTGGGTTTGTCCTTATTTCTTGTGAAGAATCGAATTTGAAGCTTGTTATTTCTTGAATCGAAGGTATGAGTTTGATATTTGGGTTCAAAATCAATTAACTAGGGTTTCAAATTGTAGCTTAGTTTGTTCTTATTTCTTGTGAATATTTGAAGCTTGATATTTCTTGAATCGAAGGTATGAGTTTGATATTTTAGTCTTTGAATTTGTGACATTGTTTGGATGTTTGTTACATTCATAAGGGTGTGGTTCACGTACTTCAAATTTGTGTGCACATTTAGACTAAAATTTGTGCACATACCTATTTGAGAATCCATGATGCTTTTCTAGAAGTTTTGTGTGCACATTTAAAGTCAAGTTTATGTACATTTTGTTAGTTTATATGCACTTTGTAATATTTTTTATTAATGAATCAAGTGTCACAATATTAGAAGTTGCAAGATTGTGCACTTTGAAATATTGGAGGTGTTGACAGATCATTTGTACGTTGGAGGTGTTGACAGATCATTTGAAGTTGCAAGATTGTGCACTTTGAAATAAGTTTGTGATGTCATCATTCTATTCCTATCTGCAAGTGTAATTATAAAATTATGCACATCTATCTTAATTATATGCACTGGTTTAACATAATCCCTAGATTTTGTATTCTATCAGGTTTGCATAAGTGTCCTAACATTTATGCCATGTTCATGTTTAGTAAGAATACATGGTAAAATGGTTGCAGACTAGTGAGATGATTGAAAATGCTAAAAATGTGAAGAAGGCGAATGTTACTACCATCACTGTCAAGCAGGGAAACAATTGAAAGGGCCGATGCCTACTACGAGGAAGGGGTAAAAGAACAAAAGCTTTTTTGTAGAAGAATTATACTTCATTGATGATGTACTAAAAAATGTAACGAAGTTTTAATATTCTGCGCGGTATGGTGATTTGGAAGTTACTGCAATAATAAATTCTGAATTTGATCATTCATGCACATTGGTGCAATTTTGTATGCACAAGGATGCTAGACAATATGCAAATTTTGATAAAAGTGGTTAAATAGAATTTGAGAATAGACTCCCGATTTATTTGTTCTATAAATGGTATATTGTAATCATGGTCCACTAAATACAAATCAAACAATGTGCACAAAATAACATATCAAAATCTTAGCACATCCTCAAAAATTAAAGCACAGACTAACACGAATAGAAAAAATTCAACACATTTACAGTATTTTGAATGCACACACAATGAATGTATTATCCACATAAAGTATTTGTATGCACAAATAGTGAATATTGAGACTTTCATTTAAAAACTATTTTCGCGGAAAATCTGGAACATAACAAAACTGGGAAATAGGTAATCCAGGAACTGAACCACATGGGTGATGAGATCTTTCTAGTCCACGACCTCGAATTGAAAAATAAATTCAACAATGGGGAAATTGTTGGATATGAGTCAGTAGATGATACTCAGCTGTTGTTCGGTTAAAAGAAAATTGGGGGAAATCATAGTAGTACTATGGAATTGAAGATCCCAAAACCTAGCTGATATCAGTAGATTAGTGTGTCGTTAGGATTAGCTGATGTATAGGTTAGACTTGATTTATTGATTATTATTTTTGTCGAAGTCCTATACGGGGTAATTGTTGAACTGATCTTCTGTCGAAGATACTTTTCAGAACCCCACGTCATCAGTGTAATCGCTTGTGTTCTTCGATCGGCGGTGATCTTCCACTCGGTCGAAGACAGCGCATCACCGACAAATCATCGAGAAGACTACTCCCGGTGATAGTCATCGGCGGAAGAACGAAAACAAGCACAGTACCTTCGCGGTCGCCACCGACCTACTCGGTAGATGCCGTGTCGGCCGACTCACCGAAGAAGACAGAGACTTTTCGGCCATCGTATCCTACGGAAAGCGACCCGGCTATTCAAGTCTTTTCGAAAAGTTCGGCGAAGACATACGAGGTTGTTGAACGGTCAACTCGACATTCTCACCAACTACAAACCTCGACCAATGAGAAGCCGACAACGCTTACCTACTCTACACGGTAAAGTTTGCTCTCATGAACAGTGCGCATTAACCGCCTGCTTTGCAACAAGTTCGAATTAATGGCCGTTTTTCTTGGAAGCTTGTGACACGTGGCATCGTCGTCTCCAACGGACATATGCTCACAACTATAAATAGAGAAGTTTTTGAAGCTCCGAAGAACGGAATTTCGAAGGGACAAGCTCAAGTTCATAAACGCTCTAGAACACTCAAAGATCATCCAGAGGAAAACTTGCTTACTTAGAAGATTTCTCAGTTTTTCTCTCTAGAGTTCTTACATCCCTTTCTTCTCTAGACTAAGCTCATTGTCATATTTATAGCTTAGATTCGAAGGAGTTCACATTTAGTGAATTGTTCTTATTGTAAGAACTCCTTCTCAGTTGGAGAAAATTCCCTTCCCTTTCAGACTTAGGTTTGGATTGTAAAGTCGCTAAGGACTATAACTTAGAGGGAACTGTCTAGTGCACAGTATCCCTGCTGAGGCTTGCTCAGAATAATCAACAAGTTCTCCTGCCTTGTTCAGGACCGTGGACGTAGGATCTTGCGTATCCGAACCACGTTAAATCGCTTGTGTTCTTTTACTATTTTATTGTATAGCATTCAACTGACTTGGAAATCATAAGCTTGCATAAAACGTATTTTATAAAGCGCACAACCAAAAGATTTAACTTGCTAAAATGTGTTTTCAAAAGAGATGAATTCCGGGCCCCACACTTTCCGCACAACAGTCTCCGACTGATTCTCAAAGTACTGACAACAGTGAGTAGGAGAGAGCTCAGTAGCTGACTCACTCTGTCCCGCGATCGAAGGCTTATTTGGCACTGTTCATCAGTTGCAATCATCAGCTCAGCTGACCTTCATTGAGAAAAAGAAACTGAGCTCAGGTGTATTCACCCCCCCCCCCCTCTACACCTGACTTATCGTCTCCGGACCAACAATTGGTATCAGAGCACACGGTGTTCAGCTGATCGCCGGTTCTAAAATACTGGTCCTCTCGAACTGATCCTGAAAACCGTTCTCACTGCATAAGCATCTTTTCAGCATCCTTATACTCTTACTCTTACGATGTCTGATATGTCAGGTATTAGGATGGTACCGATGTTCTCAATAGAGAACTACACGGTATGGCGCGTACGTATGGAGGCACACCTAACGTCACTCCACGACAGCATGTCAGATGTCCTAGAGTCAGGACCGATCATTCCCATGATCGACAGCGTAGTATTTGCTGCTGGAGGAGGCGTGGGAGCACAAACTGGTGCTAAGGTTCCCAAAGATAAAACTGCCTTCACGCCTGAAGAAAAGAAGCTGCACAACCTTGACCGAGTTGCACGTAATGTCATACTGACTACGCTCAGTGATTCACACCTCGGAAGGGTACATGATTGCAAGACGGGGAAAGAGCTATGGGACGCCTTGGGCATGCGAGCCATGGAACCCCTCGGATCAAAGAAAACAAGCTCGAGCTAGAGCTTCGGAAGTTCGACGCCTTTGCAATGGAGCTCTCTGAAACCATTGACGAGCCGAGTGTCGATTCACCAATCAAGTCAATGTCATCAATAGGGTGGGGAGGTCGTTCACCAACAAGGAGATGAACACCAAGATCTTGAGAGCGTTGCCCCGACAGAAGTGGCTTCCATTTGCTACTTATTTACGTCGCTCTGATCTAAATGCTCTAACTCCTGATGTTATATTTTCAGAATTAAAATCGGAGGAATTCGACCATAGCCTACCCCAAAAGTGCTTAAGCGCTCCAGCTGACACACAGTTCGATCACGCCTTCAAGGCAACAGTCAGCAATACCGGAGCCAAGCCTATTTCCTCAAGCAAAGCCGTGACCACATCGGTAGCAAAGTCTTCCGAGACTTCGAGGCCACGACCGGCTAGCACCGATGGCTCTCAAATATCGAGAGGGAAAAGGAGAGAGTCAGAAAGGTGAGGAAATACAACCGAGATTCTTCTTCAGGTAAGAAAGACTATCATAAGAAAGAAGAATCTAATCCTTCTACTGAATGCAGGAAATCGGAGTCTGCTGCCAGTCCGTCTAAAGACTCACTGGTAAGAGCAAGGCAGAACATCCACTGCTACAACCGCAAGAAGGAGGGACACTATCGCACGATTGTCCCGAACTCTCGGCTCAAAGAGCGAACGGCGAGCCGAGGAGAAAGAAATTCGCCGAGAGATGGCAGGCCTATATAGCCGGAGAGATATCCGACAACTCAACTGAGGAGGATACATTCATGTATTCTTCTAAAGACGAAGCTGCATTCATCGCAGTTGAGGTCGCAGAGACAGTTCCTGATGAGTCAGCCGAATACTGTCTGATGGCCGGAGAAGAGGCCGAGGTGCATAAGGACCCATGGATAGTGGACGGCGGCTGCTCGAGACACATGACTTACCGGAAGAGCCTCGACCAACTACGTACAAGAAGATGGTCCCGGAATGAATTCGGTGACAACTCCAAAGGCTACACAAGGGGATACGCAACGCCGAACATTGGGACCGCCACGGTTCCAAGAGTAACATATGTTGAAGGACTTCAACATAATCTCCTTTCGATCGATCAATTTTGTGATAATCTTAATAGAGTAATCTTTGACGCCGGTTTTACGTGATATTGTTGACAAATCTACGGGGAAAACAAGTGTTATCGGGTTCGCGGAGGAAAAACATCTATGTTGCAAACCGGAATACCGCGGGAACACGAGGCTTGCTTACTAGCACGAGACAAAATCGGTGACAAGTCGGGATGGCTATGGCACAAGAGACTCACCACACCCGAACTTCAAGACCATGAACAAGCTAGTCAAGAACTCCAAAGTCGAGGACGCCCAAAGAATCGTTTATCAAAGACGAAATTGTGAAGCGTGCACGAAGGGAAAGCAAACAAAGAGTAGCAATCCACCTTATTCCGTCACCTTCCACCGATGGAATCCTTCGGCTACTTCACATGGACTTATTCGGGCCGTCTCTCCGGTGACTATAAGAGGCAAGAAGTATGCCCTCGGCGTCATTGACGACTACTCGAGATATACTTGGGTCATCTTCATCGCCAACAAATCGATGTTCGGACCGAGTTACCTAATCTACCGAAGAAACTCGGTGTGGAAAAGAACATCAAGATTAAGAAGATACGCTCGAACGGAGGAACGAGTTTCTAAACTCGTTAGTTAAGATATACTGCGATAAAGAGGGAATTAAGCACGAGACATCAGCTGCGCGCACCCCTCAGCAGAACGGACTTGCTGAACGTAAGAACAGAACACTCAAAGAAGCAGCAAGAACGCTCCTAGCAGACTCAGGACTACCCTCAAAGTTTTGGGCTGATGCTACTGACACCGCCTGTTACACTCAGAATCGCTCACTACTGACACAACAATACATGAAGACGCCTTACGAACTGTGGAAAGGGAGAATTCCTTCTATTTCTCATTTTCATGTTTTCGGCTGTCCTTGCTTTATCAACAATAATGGGAAAGATCAGTTGAAGGTCTTTGATAGCAAATCTGATCAAGGAATATTCTTAGGATACTCCCGAGTCAGTAAAGCCTTCAGAGTCTTTAACTATCGGACTCTTTGTGTGGAGGAAAGCCCTCATGTTGTTTTTGATGAATTTGTTACTTAGAACAGGAAAGATACAAAGTCAAATACTGAAGATGTCAGCAGCAAGCTACAGGATCTCGGACTGAATGATAAAGGCGAAAAGATCCAAGATTGTTGGGATGATGAGTCGACGATGAACAAACACGGACTCAACCAACAATCGATGTAGGCGACCTAGTTGATTCTATCGAACGGAATCAACAACAGGTAACATCGGTCGATGAGGAAGCCCCAGGTGGTAATCGAGACCTCTACCGAGAATATAAACTCGGGGGGAACGATTAATGTTCTCGAGCTAAATGCCCCCAGAACACCGGAAACTCGGTAGATCCTAACCTTCTTACCGAATTGCTACGGTCACGAACGATTACTACCGAAATGCCTAATACACCTACGATCGTGCGAAGTAGTATCGAAGAAGAAGCCCGACTCGGGCATTCGTGGCTCGATGCTCATTCTTCGATCTTATCATTGGAGATCCATCAGCAACTATAAGGACGAGATCAAGATTAAGTCAAGGAGAAAGCTCACTTTACTCTTGTTTTACGTCGTCTACGTAAGAACCTCGGTCGATAGAGGACGCACTTAAAGATGCTTGGCCCGGGTCATTGCTATGCAAGAAGAACTGAACCGGTTCGTCGAAATGAAGTTTGGGAGCTTGTCGACGACCTGACATCGGCACGTGATTGGAACTAAGTGGGTCTTCAAGAACAAGCGAGATAAAAACAACGTCATTGTCGAAAATAAAGCTCGACTAGTTGCTAAAGGATACGATCGGGCGAGAGGGAATTGACTTTGATGAAACATTTGCTCCGGTCGCCGGATTGGAAGCCATTCGTCTTTTCCTAGCTTATGCAACACATCGTGGATTTAAGGTATATCGAGATGGATGTGAAGTCAACTTTTACGAACGGCGTGCGAAGGAAGAAGTCTACGTGGAACAACCGCCCGGCTTTCGGCGGGGACATCAGTGTACGAGACTTAGGAAAGCTCGTATGGGTTAAAACAAGCACCCGGGGCTTGGTATGATACCCTATCGAGACTTTCTACTTCGAAAGGTTTTCGAAGGGGACGGTAGATCGCACCCTATTCAACATAAAGTCAGGAGATGACATTCTACTGGTGCAGATCTACGTTGACGACATCATTTTCGGCTGCAGAAACGAAGTCATATGTCAGCAGTTCGAGAAGATGATGAAAGAGAAATTCGAGATGTCCATGATGGGAGAGATGAATTATTTCCTTGGATTTCAAGTGAAGCAATCACCTGAAGGAATCTTCATCAATCAAGCCAAATACACTCGAGATCTTCTTAAGAGATTCGGCTGCGACTCCAGCAAGCCAGTCAAAATCCCCATGAACACAAACTTTAAAATCGATCTAGACAAAGAGGGAGCTTCTGTTAACTCTACTGATTATAGAGCTATTATAGGCTCTTTACTTTATTTAACAGCTAGCCGTCCTGACATAACTTATGTTGTAGGTGTATGCGCAAGATTCCAAGTGGATCCCAAGCGAAGTCATTTAGACTCAGCGAAGAAGATTTTGCGCTATTTAAGAGGAACACCTGATGCTGGGTTATGGTATCCTGCTGATGATAACTTAATACTAATAGGTTATTCTCATGCTGATTATGCAGGATGCAGGATAGATCGAAAGTCAACTTCCGGAACTTGTCAGTTCCTAGGCAGCAAGCTGATTTCTTGGTTTTCAAAGAAGCAGCATTCAGTAGCAACGTCCACTACTGAAGCTGAGTACATGGCTGCAGGAAGTTGCTGTGCCCAAATCCTTTGGCTTCGACACCAACTTAGAGATTATGGTACAACTCAGGATGAAGTGCCCATCTACTGCGACTCCACAAGTGCAATTGCCATAACTCAGAACCCAGTTCTACATACCAGATGCAAGCACGTGGATATCCGACACCACTTCATGAGAGACCATGTCGAGAAGAAGGATATCAGGATGGAGAAGATCCATACTGACAAGCAAAGGGCAGATATACTGACCAAACCACTAGCTGAGAACAGGTTCAGAGAACTATCAGCTGAGCTAGGTCTACTGGATCCTACTGAGATGCGTCAGTAGATGCCGACTACTGAGAACATCATTGCCCAACAATTGGTAACAATTGGTATCATACCACTCGTCTACGTACTACAGCTGAGATTCACGATCAGATTCCAGAGATAGCTGAGCATGAAGACTTGGTTGACATTGCCATCAGGGCAAGAGTTCAGATGCTTCTGAGGTTCTTAAACTGGGATATTCTGATAGATTTTGCAAAAAATCAGTCAGCCATCGATCTACTGACAGAGGAGCAAGATTTACAGGCAGAGATCGGATTCGGGGAGCCAGCTGATTTGGCGTCCTTCGAGGATCTTCGAGCTGCTATGCTCTATCTTCTTAGCCTGCGTACCGTAGCTCCTGCTGCTAATGCTCCGCCTCCATCTCCTCCTGCTGATGAGGGTGATGTCCAAGAACAAGATCAGGAGATGGAAGGCAACCCCAAGGATGCAGAGTTGGGAGGCTCTGCTGAGGGACCAACTCCCCATGAGAAGAGCCAGTCACCACCCCCTGGTACATCAGGTGAGGCTCAGGGCGCTCCGAAGTACAGTCGGGAGCAGCTCCTCGTGTTTTCTGATCAAAGGCTCGGAACAAGCTCTTACTAGATTCAACCCATTGGTTCTGTGTCCTCCAAATCAGTGAATAAGGCGATCAGACGCCAAGGTGTTAAAAATAGACTTCTCGCCAAAGACGTTCATATCAAATGGGAGAAGTATACGAAGGCGCAGACTGATAGCCTGGATAAGCTAGCTGCTGGCATCTCCACTCCTCAAGAGGCTCCTTCGCAGCTTGATTTTAAGGAGATGATCGAGCAGGTTTTGATAGCTCGAAAGCGCATCTATCCGCACGAGTCGATTCTTTGCTCCAAGCTCGAAGCCAAAACATTTACTTGAGGAATGACTCATGCTCTCACAACGATCCAAGCTCAAATGGATGAGCGAAACAAGTTGGCTACAAGCAGCCTCCAGACTGCTATTAAGCAACAGGCTGAGGCCTTGAACGAGATTCAGAAGGAGATGAAGGAATCCAATGATCTAGCCCTGTTGAAACTCCGCCAGGAGTCAGTTGCTCATCTCAATCGATCTAGGGCAGCTCAAGAGAAGGACTGGGAGCAATACTGTGACTTGGTCAAGGACTTCGACTCTACAGTTACTCAGATCAAGGACTCAGTATACAAGCTCAAGAAAGAAGTCACAGCTATCCGTACCAACCTCGATAAGGCTGCTGATGCCAAAAAGGGGGAAGGTATAATAAAAGATGAATCTGAAATGGATACAGCTGATGTACAGATAATCAGGGAAAGGGTTCAGGAGGAGAGACCCTCCACAGCTGAAGAACCCGCACAGACTCAGGGGGAAAGGGCTCAGGAGGAAGGACCCTCTACTACTCAGGATAAGAACTCTTCTGAGGTCCTTCTCCTAGAATTTCCACTTCAGCCAACCCCCATCTCCTCTTCTGCTGCTCACATTGAAGAAGTAGCAAACTTTATTGAGCAGGAGACAGAAGAAGAAGAAGAGCCTGAGCCTGAACAATTGCCACCGCAGAGGCCGAGGAAGGAGATTGCAACTGTATCTACTCCTCCTTCCTCCCCGGTCCATAAGTTCAAATCAAAAGCGGAGCAAGAGGCTTTTGACCTCAAAATTGCCTAACAGCTGCAGGATAAGCTCGACCATGAGCATCAGCTTGAAGAGGCGACAGCAGCGAAAGAAAGAAGCCCAAGGGCAAAGCTGTTAGGGGCAAAGGCAAGAAAAAGGTCGGGTCGCTCGAAGAGCAGAAGAAGAAAGCCCAAGCAGATTTTGCTAAGGCTCTTTCGACTGAGATCCAAGCTACTGCTCAGAGTATTCCCACTTCTACTCTAACACCTGAGCAGATAGCGGAAGATCAAGCGACCTGGGAGGCGACGCTGCAAGGTCTGAGTCTCAGGCGAGGAGACAGTAGAGCAGCCGCACTCCGCGAAAAGAAAAGGATAGCTGACTTGGCGAAAATGCGTAGCTTATCTCTCAAGCCGCCACGGTGATCCGAGGAGGCGGATCCCAAGAGGATCCAAGTTTATCAGGGGCCCATATGTTAAGAATATTCCTATCCCGCATGTTGATAAATGGGTGCCGGCTGATATGAACGTCCATTGGGAAAGGCTGAAAGAGGATTTTACTAAAGGCTATTTTGTATGGCGCATTTATCCTCTCTACTGTCCAGCTGATCAGTTATTCGACGAACTAATCTCGAGATTTGATGTCTCATTTAGAGATCGGTCCGAGACAGTTATGGAAGAACAGAATATTCCCTTCCGTGCCCCGACTTTCCGACGTATTCCTCCGCCAAGAACGCTGAGTGGATGCTTTGCGCACGAAGGACATTGAGAGAGAGATAGAGGAAGCCGCTTTCCATCCGGGTTTCTTTGCCCGACAATCCTCTTGACAACGAAGAAATCCAGGAGATCAGGATCAGAGTTTACAAGTATTATTACCTGGATCCTCCTGCTGAGAAGTCTGCCGATTTCAAGAAAAGGACTCAACGCTTCAAGCGTCAGCAGTGATTTCTCCTTCTTTTTGATTTCTGCTGTAATAGCTGTAGGAGCTTGTACATCATTGATTATATATATCAGTTCCTATTGCTTGTTAGACAATTACTCATTGTCTTCTAGCTCTTTGCATCGTGTTTTTCACGACTGATCACTAAGTGATCTGACACACACTCTCAGTCAGTTTCTCTGATTTTGCCTATCTCCCACCTACTGAAGTATTCAAATTCCTTTATTTTTTTTCCTCAGAATATTGTAAGGGGGAAATTGTTGTCAGTAGGATAGCATCTTTTATAAACTTAAGAAGTTTAAGAGGTAGAGGTAGAGGTTTTGGCATCATCAATTAGGGGGAAATTGTTGGATATGAGTCAGTAGATGATACTCAGCTGTTGTTCGGTTAAAAGAAAATTGGGGGAAATCATAGTAGTACTATGGAATTGAAGATCCCAAAACCTAGCTGATATCAGTAGATTAGTGTGTCGTTAGGATTAGCTAATGTATAGGTTAGACTTGATTTATTGATTATTATTTTTGTCTAAGTTCTGTACGGGGTAATTGTTGAACTGATCTTCTGTCGAAGATACTTTTCAGAACCCCACGTCATCAGTGTAATCGCTTGTGTTCTTCAGTCAGCAGCTGATCTTCCACTCAGTCGAAGACAGCGCATCAGCTGACAAATCATCAGTAGAAGACTACTCCCGGTGATAGTCATCGGCGGAAGAACAAAACAAGCACGCACCTTCGCGGTCGCCACCGACCTACTCGGTAGATGCCGTGTCGGCCGACTCGGCTAAAGAAGACAGAGACTTTTCGATACTCGTATCCTACGGAAAGCGACCCGGCCTATTCAAGTCTTTTCGAAAAGTTCGGCGAGAAGACAAACGAGGTTGTTGAACGGTCAACTCTGACATTCTCACCAACTACAAACCTCGACCAATGAGAAGCCGACAACGCTTACCTACTCTACACAGTAAAGCTGCTCTCATGAATAGTGCATTAACTGCCCTGCTGCAACAAGTTCGAATTCATGGCCGTTTTTCTTGGAAGCTTGTGACACGTGGCATCGTCGTCTCCAACGGACATATGCTCACAACTATAAATAGAGAAGTTTTTGAAGCTCCGAAGAACGGAATTTCGAAGGGACAAGCTCAAGTTCATAAACGCTCTAGAACACTCAAAGATCATCCAGAGGAAAACTTGCTTACTTAGAAGATTTTTCAGTTTTTCTCTCTAGAATTCTTACATCCCTTTCTTCTCTAGACTAAGCTCATTGTCATATTTATAGCTTAGATTCGAAGGAGTTCACATTTAGTGAATTGTTCTTATTGTAAGAACTCCTTCTCAGTTGGAGAAAATTCCCTTCCCTTTCAGACTTAGGTTTGGATTGTAAAGTCGCTAAGGACTATAACTTAGAGGGAACTGTCCAGTGCACAGTATCCCCTGCCGAGGCTTGCTCGAGAATAATCAACAAGTTCTCTCGCCTTGTTCGGGACCGTGGACGTAGGATCTTGCGTATCCGAACCACGTTAAATCGCTTGTGTTCTTTTACTGTTTTATTGCATAGCATTCAACTGACTTGAAAATCATAAGCTTGCATAAAACGTATTTTATAAAGCGCACAACCAAAAGATTTAACTTGCTAGAACGTGTTTTCAAAAGAGACGAATTCCGGGCCCCACACTTTCCGCACAACAGTCTCCGACTGATTCTCAAAGTACTGACAACAATCAATAGGAGAGAGCTCAGTAGCTGACTCACTCTGTCCCGCGATCGAAGGCTTATTTGGCACTGTTCATCAGTTGCAATCATCAGCTCAGCTGACCTTCATTGAGAAAAAGAAACTGAGCTCAGGTGTATTCACCCCCCCCCCCTCTACACCTGACTTATCGTCTCCGGACCAACACTCATGTAGGAAGAAGTATTCTCCATCGCCGACAACTAGCAACTCGGAAACACCATCTGAAAAATCGCGTGATGATAAACATAGTACCAAATTCGTTAGTCTTCAATAAATTCGAGAGAGACTTGCGATACTGAAACAAGAAGCATTTCAGTATGGTTAGTAAGAACTACAAAAATGCATAAAGACAATAGCTTATTGCAGACACATTATAGATATTTGATATGCACACACTCCATAATGAATTATGCACATTTTCTAATTTCCAAAATTTTATGGCATCATCCTATTTTGTAGAACCAAGCTTCACTCAAATTCAATAAGAACGTTTAAACCCATTCTGCTAAATGTTTTCAAGACCCATTAACGTGGAAATTTGGAAGCTACTCACTAGACTATTAAGCTATAATTTGCATCTTTCTAACCTACAACAAAAGTGAAAAAAAATTATAGTGATAGTAGAGTTCAACCAAAATACAATCAGCAAAGAGCTTGAATCGTGACTCTCAATTATTCCAGAATCAAAATCAGAAATGAAAAGCCAATCCATAAATAATAAGAATCCGAAAATGTGCATAACAACAACATATTCAAGGTGAGTAAATTTGTTGAAATTGAGTGAGAAACTAAAAACCCATTCTATTTTTTACTCACAACAGTAGAAAATTATAACAATCCCAATCAAAAACACGAATTACAATTTGATTATTGAAAGTAGAAATTACACATATCCTTCTAAAATTAGAGTTGCATAATCCAAAGAGGATGGGAATGAAGGATCGACGACAGCGAATCGAGCACCGAATAAACAATGTTTGAACCAATGTCAATCGAAGAGTGCGGAGAACCGTCTAATTGTGATTGTATTTCCATAGCCCAAAGAGAGAGAGATAGAAACCTTAGGTGTTCTTCATACTTGAAACATGAGGGAGTAAGTACGAATTTACCCTTAATGACAATATTTCCCCTTCAAAAATTGATGAGTCAGCACTCAATCTGAACCACAGATCACGAAAACGAATGGCAATGATTTGTTCTCATTTCTCTTCAAATAAGAATACCCTTAGAGTAAGAAATAAGAACAATTTTAAACCTTTAGATCTTAGAAATAGAAGAACAAGGTTAAATTTGGTGTTCAAATTGGCGAAATTATGCACTATTTAGTACTTCTACCGTCCCGCCCGACTTTTCCACATTTCCTTTTTGGGTTGTCGCATCTCACTTGTCTTCTTTCTAAATAAAGAAATGGGTCTCACACCTTTACAAACCCAAAACAACTTTAAATAATTAAATATCTATATGGATCCCGCACCTTTACCAGATAAATCAATTCTAAATAATTATTTAATTATATGGGTCTCCCACTTTTATTAAATCAAATCAAACCGCATACATAACCGCACTGAAAAGAAACCAGAGAAGCAGGCTGGGATGGAGGGAGTATAAAATTTATGCACAGAGGTCAAACAAGTAATTTTAAATTATTAAATCCCTAAAAACCCTCTAAAACATTCACCATAATATTTCTTCTTTTCAAAACTGCAGTTCCACATTCTTCTCTTCAAAACCGATGGCTTCCATTCTTCTTATAAGTTTTGGTGTTCTTTGACAACTTATTTTTTTTCTTGTCGTCGGCTATTGATGAGTCTTAATTCGTACTATTCAAATTCTGTTATTTTGGCGCCATTTTGGCCGTTGGATTGCTTTTCTGTGCTATTTTACAGATTCGCTAGCAGATGTAGCGACAATAAGATGATGTGGCGGCATGCACATACTTAAGGAGTTAAAGGGTTTAATTTAGGCGCAATATTACGTAGAAGGAAAGGAACGGATAAAGAAAGAAGAGTATGGAAAGATTTGGATATATTATATTCAAATCATATCTTTCCATACTTGGTGGATAAGGTTCCTAATTCTACAAGTCATATTTTTAGGGAGAGGGTCATCATCTTTCATGTCATATTTTTTTCTCCTTCGTCGTTCATCATCTTGTCGCGATAGCCGTGAGGAATCCAGCACCACCGTCTGCCGCCGAGAGAGAGAGAGAGAGTCACCGCCAGCCACCGTTCGTCGCCGAGAGGATCAACGCCACCGAGAGATCAGTTGTCGAGTTCATCACCGTCCGCCGAGTGAGTTCTTGTAGTTCAACCATTCGAGTTTCAGCTATTCGATCGTTAGGTGCAGTTCCGCAAAACAAACAAACACTTGTTATGGTATCTTTGATGTTCAATTTGGATGATGTTTACTTCGAATATTAATCGGATTTTTAGGGTTTATCAATTTGATGCTTTTCGAATTTGCTAGGTTTAAATTTCGCGCATCTTAGTGCTTTTAATCAGTTTGTTATAGTTGTTACAATTTTCGCAAAATTTATTTTCGGATTTCCAGCATGATTAGGGTTCTGTCCAGTAGAACGGTCTGCCTGCCCAGTCGGACCGTGATGCATAGCTAATTTATTTTTAGGGTCCGGCGAGATGTGAAACACGCATTAAACCGAATTCGTGAGACTTAGGCTTAATAATTAATCACTTAGGTTCCAGATTAATCTTAGTTAATTAATTGAGTTAATTAATTTAGGCTTTATCACCCTATGTTAGTTTAATTCATAGCTAATTTAGTACTTCCATCGTTTCTCGTGGGATTAAGATAAATAAGTAGCACAATTGTTCTTTGAGCAATATGATTAATTTTGTAGGAGACTATTAGATGTCCACCGTACGAGTAGGCTCCTAAATCGGGTTCCCTTAGTTCTTAAAGCGGATTAGGTGTTAAATATATTAGTTGTCCACCAACGTAGGTTGCATCTAATTTAGAGAAATAGTCGTTTCAATGCCCACCATGGCGATTACCGAATAATTAAGGGGGAATAGGGGATGTGCCAGTTTAATTACAGTGTCCTAAAACTAATTGATTTAATGGAATTAATTTATCTTTAGTGTCAATGATCGATTGTGTGTGCGTGTGAATCATCTTGCTAGACCCGTTTTCTTTGCATAAATTTACTCCATATTTAATTCTTACTATTTACTTTCTTGCATAAGTTTAGAAAATCCCAAAAATTGTGTGGTCGCTAACCAACCCCATAGATTAATAGGAATTTAATGTTAAAATCTCCGTTACATGTGTTCGATACCTGTTTGCTATACTAATTTAGGTTCTAGCATTTTTGCAGGATTTATTTGGTGAAAACAACGATCACCAGCTGCAGCAGCGACACCGTCGTCGTGGTGGTTCTCCGTGCCTTCAGCTTCTTCGATTGGTTTTTTCTTCTCCCTTGAAGTTTTCAATGTTTCTTCTCGCCTAGTTTTTTCTGTGCTTTTGTTGACATTGATTTCATTACACGATTACATCTAGATTTCCAGCTTTGTGAAATATGTTGTGCATATCATTGAGACCATTACCCGATTACTATTATATGTAAATTTTCTATGAGTCATAGATTTCTATATTTCATTAGATTTTATTTTATTGAGATTATTACACAATTTCTATGATTTGTTCATTTTGTTTAAGATGTTTGCACAAATAACTCATTGTTTATGCAGGTTTTAGAGATTTTATCTGCACATTAGACAGTTTAAATGATTTATGCATTTTGTTTGAGTCATATCAAAAGTATGCACAATTAATTCATATATTATTCATGTTTTAGGGATTTTATCTGCACTATTACACAATTTATATGATTTGTGCATTTGTTTGAGTCATAATGAATGTATGCACAATTACTTCAATTTTTATGCACATTTTAGGAATTTTATTTGCACTATTACTCGATTTTTATGATTTGTGCATTTTATTTGAGTCATATTGAAGGTATGCACAATTAATTCATATATTATGCACGTTTTGGAGATTTTATCTACACTATTATACAATTTCTTGGTAAGACGAAATTAGTTTTATAAATCTTGAATTATGCACAATAAGATAAATTCTACAGCATGTTTAGTGTTTTATGATTGTACAGTTACACGATTGCTTAAATATGTTTTTGCACTTTATTATAGTAATATTCACAATTCATTCAATTTTGTAACACAATTCAAGGTATTATTCAACACTATTTCTATATTTTGAAGGCAATCTATGACTTTTTTTTTACAACTAAATATTGATAAGAGATTCTTCAATACGAGCTCAACTTGCAAAAGGATGATGCTGCCCAAAATCCAGAGGCACTAGTTTGATGATGGTAGAGTAGTATTTCATTCAATGAGGGTGGTGAATGAGATGCATTTAGAGTTCGATGCTTTTTATATTTGGGTCTAGATAAATACTCCCTCCGTCCCGCTAATTCTGTCCCAGTTGACTTCGGCACGGAAATTAAGAAATTTTAGTTTAGTGTGTATTTTATGAGTTTTAATTGTATAAATAAAATGACACAAATTTCAAGGAGTGGTTGGTGGAAAGAAATGAGAATTATCCAAATTTTTGCAAGGCTAGTAAAAAGCAATCGATTTTTATTTTTTATATTTTTTATATTGTATTTGAAGAAATAATCTAAAGTTTTCAAAAAGATAAAAATCATAATTTTCTGAGTTCGGAGCGGAACATAATTGAGTGGGAGATAGATTTTTGAAGAGAGAGAGTATAAGAATGTGGGGGTTGAGTAGTGAGTAAGGGGGATCCACTTCATTTTATGTTTAAGAGTAATTTTTACTATTTTAGGAAAGAGGACAGTAATAGCGGGACATCCCGATTAGGCAAGTAGGACAGTAATAGCAGGACGGAGGGAGTATGTGTTTTGAAGTAAATATATTATTCGCTATTTGAATTAGTTCACTTTCTACAAATTATAATGCTCTTCTCTGAAAAATGCAAAAAAACCCCGATATAATGACGGATAAATGAGGAAAATATGAAACTAACAATCAAATATTCACCATTGTTCTCTTAAATCTGGGTTGAAACTTAGCGACATTGAAATTTGAAAGAAATTTAATGAAAATGGCGGTTACAACAAAAGGTAGGAAGTTAAAGAAACTAATTAGATTGTACAAGATTACAAAATTAACCTTTGTGCAAATTTTTTGTTGTAAAGGTACATTTTGGAATTTTAAGTGATGTCAAGATCTGGAGCGTAAAATAACTTGATCAAACGGTAATGCGATGTTCTTAGTTCTCACTACAAGACTTGTTCTCATATGATCTCTCCTTAGAGTAAGATTCCTATGAGAACCAAACTCTATATGAGAACTAAGAACCACTATAGACAAAATATCTTATAAAAATGAATGGTCAGATCTTAATATTAATTAATAAGTTCTTGATTTTCTTTAATAATGTAAGGGTATTATGTAAAAAATCATGATTTGCCGGTTTGGCCGCCGTCAGCATCTTGATGGACTTCATGGTTCCAGGCAAAAATCTAGCTTCTGCGTCGGAGAATAATGTCAGGTAGTGAATAGTAATGTAGCTTAGTTTGCGTATGCTTATATGCATATGACGGACAAATTTGATTAGGATTTTAAAATCTTATTACAACAGTATATACAAGCTGACAGTTCATGCATCAAACACCTTAACATTATTGCATCAAACACCTCATATTAATGCATCAAAAAATATATAACAATGCGTTATACATGCACCAAACATTATTTTAATATTAATATTTTATATTTTATATATGCATCAGACACTAAATACTAATGCATGTAAAATGAGAGGTCATGAAAACATTATTATAAGCAGTACGTATCCAACACTGTAATTAATACATAAAACTAATATTGATGCATTCTCACAAAAGAACTGTTGCGTAAAAAAATCCACATTACCTGAAAACCCAATAAACGAAACAAAACTAATTGCTAGAAAATTGTGTTCTGCATAATAATAAGGAACACAACAAAAAAAAAAATTAATTTTTTAACTTAGTCACCCAATATTCTATAATTTCCGAATGTCTATGCATTAAATCATAAACTCGTAATAAGATGAAAAATCTCAAACAGTGAAAAAAAAAACCAAGTATTGCATCAAAATCGAACCTTAGTAAGCGTTGTTATTAGTCGTAATATGAAACAATCGACGATGTAGAAATTAAAATCGGTAAATGTATCTTGCCAAAAGAGATGCAGGACAGAATACAGGAGAGAAGCGGTGTCGGAGATGTTTGACGTGTTTTCTCAAAATTCTGAAAACCTAAATGGTGGCTTTGATTATTAGAATATTAAAGTAGTTAGTGATTTGGTAATATTTTAGATGAAGTTTATCTAAATCTTCCAAAACTAAAGATATGAAATTAATTTGTGTTATAAATTTACCCCTACAATATTTTATATTATAATAATAGTAGTAATATAAAATAGAATCTGACTGTATATTAAATCAAAATCTGTGGTGTAGATCAGTTCTAATTCTTTTATAAGGATTGGTTCGCATATGAACCAATACTATATATATATATATATAGGGGAGGGTTCAAATGAGAACACCCCTTAGTGTGAGAAATAAGAACAATAATCAACCTTTAGATTATGTTAATTGACGGCTGAGATTTGCTTTTAATTTTTTTAACCCGAAATGAACCATTTAGTTATAAAAATTTGCACTGAGGGCAAAATTGACAATTTAATTAATGTAAAACCTAAGCCCTAGTTTTCTTTTCATAAGAGAACCACCGATACATTTTTTCTTTTCACAAAAGAACCGCAGATTTGTGCGTGTGTTCTTCCTTTCGGCTGTAGAGTTTTTTTTGCAAGAAAAAATCTTTGATTCCCATTCGTAAATGTTCAATAAATCAGAAGCAAATCTCGGCGTCTACAACTGTTGTTCTTGAATCTGCGGTAATGTTTTCATATTTGTTTTTTTTTTTGTTTTTTAACTCTACAAATCTTTGATTTTTTCGTTCAAAATTCAGATCTGGGCCTCTATATTTCGATCGGCGTTAGACTTTGGTGGTGCAAAACCAAATCTTAGATTCTGGTTTTTAAATCTTCAAAAATCAGAACGAATTTTGTGCGTCTACCATTCTTCATCTACTTACAGCGGTTTTGAAATTGGAATTGGAATTGGCCTGCCGTTCATCGCGAAAGTGCACCAGATCTGAT
Source organism: Lavandula angustifolia (assembly GCA_028984105.1). NCBI lineage: Eukaryota > Viridiplantae > Streptophyta > Magnoliopsida > Lamiales > Lamiaceae > Lavandula > Lavandula angustifolia. The sequence goes on along the minus strand of CM054810.1, from coordinate 23,441,968 downwards.
TTTTTCGAAAATAAGCTTAACCTTTCGTCTTTGTTCTGCAGAATGTTGTTCTTCTCTTTGATTTTTCTTTGGTTTTCTGTTTCGAAAACCAGATCTGATTTTTTCGAAAATAAGTGTACCAGATCTGATTTTTTCTTTGGTTTTCTGTTTCGAAAATAAGTGCACCAGATCTTATTTTTTCGAAAATCACGAAATTGGAATTGGTTTTTTTGTTGATTATTTTAATTTATAAATATATGCACAATTTTGCAAAAAAAATGCACAATTATGAGGAAAAATATGCACAATTAATGAGAAAAAAATGTACAATTACTGGAGAAAATATGCACACATTTAATGGAAACAATACGTACAATTATTAAGAAAAATATGCACAATTAATAGGAAAAATATGCACAATTAATGATAAATAACGAAAAGATGAAATTATTAAGAAAAATCTGGGACGAAACTTAGATCTAGGACGATAACTAGTGAAACTACGCACAATTAGATCAGGGAAGAGAATTAACGAAAATAACATTTATAGCAAAAGGAAAGAAGATTAAAAAAAATAATAGATTGTGCAAGATTACAAAAATAACCTTAGTGCAATTTTTTTGCCTAAAAGGTGCATTTCGGGATTTTAAGTGATGGCAAAATCTGGAGCGTCGAATTACTTGATCAAACGGTTATAAAGTGTTCTTATTTCTCACTCTAAGGAGTGTTCTCATATGATCTCTCCTCTATATATATATATATATATATATATATATATATATATATACACACACACGTGTGTGTAAAATAGATCATTAAGGAATACTACATTAACGAAGGAATTAGGAACACATCTTAGTCTTTCATTTTGTAGATGTATGGTCACGATTATGGTAGAATTCTTAAGTCAGAAAATTAACATTTATTTTCATTAAGGGTATAAATGTCCTTTTAACATTTATTTTCTTTATTATTTTATATTATGAATCTTATATCTTTCTTAACTATAACAATATGCTTTCGTACTTCTCACCATTATTATTCTTCAAATTTATATTTATATATTTTATTTAACTTTATTTTAATTTATCTTATTTTAATAATTAATTAATTAAACAAACCACCCAAATTACGTGATTTTTCACATTTTTTTTCTTCTTCATCTTAATTTGAATAATCAACGAAAGTTCGTACAATTTTTAATCAAAGTGCATATAATTTTCAATCGAAGTGCATACAGTTCTCAAAAGTGCATACGATTTTTAATCAAAGTGCATAAATTTCTTAATCAAAGTGCATCCAATTTTTCATCAAAGTGCATATAATTTTTTAAATTAAAATGAAAAATTAGAACTTGAATATGAACGCATAAACAAAAACTACAAAGAAACAATTGAGTTTCAGTTTCTCTCCATTTCAAAGCACTTTCGTTAAATTTAACAAAAAAAGCAAAAAAAATAAAATGAAGTTGATTTCTCGCAATCTCACAACAGAATGTTAATAGTACTTTCATCAAATTTGTAGATCTAGGACAGATCTCGATAGATCTGTGATGAATCTTTGCGGAATTAGGACGGATCTTTGCAGAGTGCATACAAATTTGAATGAAAGTGCATATGATTTCTGAACAAAAGTGCACACGATTTCTACAGACCTAGTGACCGGATCTCTGCTGATCTCTACAGATCGTGACGACAGACTTAGGGAAGGCTAGATCTCTGTAAATCGCGGCGGCGGCGATGCAGGGATAGCTGGATCTCTGCATTTCTCTACAAATCGCGGCGGCATCGACGTAGAGGATGGCCGGATCTCTACAGATCTTAGACGAGAGAGAGAGAGAAGAGAGCCAGCTAGCAAATTTGATGGACTATACACATCTTGGCACTGACGACGGTGTGGTGTTGTCTATTGAGACACGGTGACGCGGCGACGGAGGGGCGGCGGGGATTTGGGGCCGGTAGATTTGGGTTTTCTGGTGGAGAAATCGGGAGAGGATATTTGAAGATAAGAGAGATGAGAGAGAAAAATGTAACGAAGAGTGAGAGAGGAGAAAATTTATTTTGATATATGACAGTTATAACCTTACACAAAAAAGAATAACTTAAAAATATCTACTTTTCTTAAAATTATAAATTTGATCCTAGCCTTTGATTTATAAAATTAAAAGGATGTGATTTGTTCCTAGTTCTTTCAATAAGAGGGTGTTATTGAGAGAAATAAGAACACCTTACATCCATAGATCAACAACAGTGGATGGCAAGGATTAGAAGGGATTTTGTTTCTTTTGTCATTTTTTTAATAGGTAAATGGTTGCATAAGGTTATTTACGGAATTAATTGGGAAAAAGTTTAAAAGTGAATCAAAACCCCCTTCTCCACCATTTTACCTCATTCACTATCAAATTCAAAACTTCCCAACTGCTTCCCTCAAATCCTGCGAAAATCGATCACACCCCTTCGTTCCAACGACAATCGTCGATCCTAGGTACCGATTGCGAGTGTGAAACACCATTTCGTAGAGCCAGTGCTTTGACGATTCTCAATTCCATCGACGATTGGATTTCACGAAAGGGGGTTCTATGAGTAGACGCAGTTTCACGAAAGTGTTCGATTGGATTTGCTGTGATTTGGAATTGCAGAGTCGATATTCGAGTTGAAGATTGGCAAAATAGATTTGTTGTTCTTCCTCCATGTCTTCTATCTCTCTCATCTCTTCTCATTTATGTAGATCTGTGTAGACATGTCTTAGATTTGGAATTCGAGATTGGTGGTGGTTGGGGCGTACGCATCTAGAGTTCGAATTTGGAATTCAACAAATGTTTTGCGAATTCGAGAAGCATGTGCATACAAATTACAGTTAATGTGCATAGAAGATATAAAAAATGTGCATACAAATTATAGAGCATGTGCATAGAACACACACAAAATGTGCATATAAATTAAAAACAAAATGTGCATAGAACACATACAAAATGTGCATATAAATTAAAAAAATGTGCATAGAACACACACAAAATGTGCATAAAAAATATTGACTAAATCAGGAGAAGTCGATCCCCTTCTTCAAAATCCCTTGTTGACTAAATTAGAAAGACAAAATACCAAAATACCCTTAATGAGACTTCAAAAATTACGAAAATTACGAAAATGCCATTAATGAGCTCCTCAATCTTGACCACACATCTTGTAAAGGAAGGGTTGAGATTTGTTCTTTATTATCTCAATAAGACATTGTTCTCAAATTATCCTTCCTATATATATATATATATAAAATAAAATTTTAAAAAATCATGGTTGAATTAATTTAAATTTGGCAAATTGGCAAAAATAGTCCTCAAACTTCGCGATTTTGCGATTTTCGTCCTCGAACTATTTTTTTTTGTTTTCTTGTCCCTGAACTCGTTGTTTTTGCGATTTTGGTCCTGACGTCAAATTTTCCGTCAATTTAAACGGCAATTTATTTTTTTTTTTTTTTTTTTAAATAAAAGGGCAGAATCGAAATTTTTTTCTGAGGACCAAAATAGCAAACGAAAATTAATTTAGGACCTATTCAAAGAGGAATATACGAAAAATATACGAATAATAAAGTAAAAACATACGAAAAAAAATATATGAAAAATATACGAAAAAAATATGAAAAATATACAAAAAAAATGATACGAAAATTAGTTAAAAAATGCGAAAAATATACGAAAAATACGAAAAATATACGAAAAAAAAATACGAAAAATATACGAAAAAAATCTGAAAAATACGAAAAATATACGAAAAAAATGATACAAAAAATAGTTAAAAAATGCGAAAAATATACGAAAAATACAAAAAATATACAAAAAATATACGAAAAAATGATGAATAGTAAAAAAATATACGAAAAAATAATTTAGGACCTATTCAAAAATATACGAAAAAGTATATGAAAAAAATGATGAATAGTAAAAAAATATACGAAAAAATATACGAAAAATGATGAATAGTAAAAATTATGAATAAATATACGAAAAAAATATATGAAAAATATACGAAAAATATATGAAAAAATATATGAAAAATATACGAAAAATATAGTAAAAAATGATGAATAGTAAAAAAAATATGAAAAATATACGAAAAATGATGAATAGTAAAAAATATACGAAAAATGATGACATTAGTGGAAGGACATTAACGGATATACGAAAAATATACGAAAAAATGATGACATTAGTGGAAGGACATTATGAATAGTACCACTATATAGAAAAAAATAAAAAAATATATATATATATACATATATATATATATATATATACACTATGTACAATAGTATATAGCATACATGATTCGGGGAGCTTGGACAGGCTAGGGTCGGGACCCTAGCCGGTCTAAGCTCCAAGTGACTACTCGTAGGGGGCGGGTGGGTTCTACTAAAACCCTTACATCTTAACCCTAGGGGCAGGGATGTAACGCGCCCCCTGGGTTATCCGTGGCACTTTTCGTATATCCGTTAATGTCCTTCCACTAATGTCATGATTTTTCGTTTATTTTTCATATATTTTTTTACTATTCATCATTTTTTTCGTATATTTTTCGTATTTTTTCATATTTTTTTTACTATTTCTCGTATCATTTTTTTCGTATTTTTTTCGTATTTTTTTGTATATTTTTCGTATTTTTCGTATATTCATCTTCGAATAGGTCCTAAATTATTTTTTCGTCTATTATTTTACTATTCATCATTTTTTTCGTATATTTTTAGCATTTTTTTACTATTTTTCGTATAATTTTTTCGTATATTTTTTGTAATTTTTTCGTATATTTTTACTATATTTTTCGTATATTTTTCATATTTTTCGTATATTTTTCGTATATTCATCTTTGAATAGGTCCTAAATTAATTTTCGTTTGCTATTTTGGTCCTCAGAAAAAATTTCCGATTTTGCCCTTTTATTTAAAAAAAAAACAAAAAAAAAATAAATTGCCGTTTAAATTGACGGAAAATTTGACGTCAGGACCAAAATCGCAAAAACAACGAGTTCAGGGACAAGAAAACAAAAAAAAATAGTTCCGAGGACGAAAATCGCAAAATCGCGAAGTTTGAGGACTATTTTTGTCAATTTGCCTTTAAATTTGATTGCAATGCATTTGAAACTATTTAAATCTGAATAGAAAAATATTAAAACTTAATGCATTTGAATTGGTTTATTTCAAATAACTTCTTAGTGTTTAGAAAAATATTAAAACGTAATGCATTTGAAAAATATTAAAACGTAATGCATTTGAATTAATAATTTGTTAGTAGTTTAGATAAGATTTCTATGAACTGTTAGTGTTTCACAAAGTTACTCTTTTTATTTAAAAAATATAAAATTATTAATTTATATTTAAATTTAAGTCTAACCGTATATTCATATTAGAACTGTGGTTTAAATTAATTTTTAATTCACATATATAAATATTGAATCTTATGGGAACCTACCCCTTCTATGCATAATTGATGAAGGCAAGAAAAACAAGAAAGAAGGAACGAAACTACACGATGCTTCAAACTCGACTTCCAAGCTATATGGAACAAGAAATGAGAACTTCTTTCTCAATATTAAGCAAAATATAAATTACACGATCTCCCCTTCCAACCACCATAGGATAGACTATTAATAAGCTACCAACATCAAAGATTCAATGCATGAAAATTAAAAGAGGTGAACTTTCAAAATGCACTTGAAACTGTCCAACTTATTCATTTAAAACTGTCCGACTTCTGCAGCAAACTTTGAGACGCCATAACTTCCGGAATTAATGAAATATGAGTAGGTTTAGCATTGGTTGGGTAGCTGGTTGAGTTGGCTTTCCACATTGTCAGTTTGACCGAACAACACTACATCATCCTCTCCAAGCCGGAAAGAACTCGTCTCAGAGTTCAGATCATTCTCACCATGATATCGGGTCAGATCACGAACATTGAAAGTCGAATGAGTGTGGATATGGGCTGGAAGTTCAATTTTGTAGGCATTATCGTTTATCTTCTTCAACACTCGACAAGGACCAACCTTTTTTTCTTTGAGTTTATTGTACGTTCCTGTAGAAAATCTCTCCTTCCTCAAGTATACCCAAACAAAATCACCCTCCGCAAAAACTTGAACTCATCGATGGACATCAGCAGCACCCTTATATGATTTATAGCTTTGTTCGAGCTTTTTCTTCACCTCTTCATGAACCTTTTCCAAGGAGATTGCAAACTCCCCAGCTTTCTTACTTGAAACTGGAACTCCAACAAGATCAAGATAATGATTTGGATTCCCTCCGTAAACAATTTCGAATGGACTTTTCCCTGTAGAACGATTTGTCGCAGAGTTATAAGCAAACTCAGCTCTAGATAAAACAAAGATCCCATTGCTTAGGTTTCTTTGATGCTAAACTCCGCAAAGAAATTCCCCAGGTGCGATTCACAACCTCTGTTTGACCATCGGTTTCTGGATGATACGCACTACTATAGAGCAAATTAGCGCCCAATTTCTTCCATAAGCTTCTCCAGAAATGACCAAGAAATTTTGTATCACGATCAGATACGATACTCTTCGGAATTCCATGAAGTTTGACAACCTCTTTGAAATAAAGATCAGCGATGTATGAGGCATCCATTGTTTTCTTGCAGGGTATAAAGTGAGTCATTTTCGAAAAACGATCAACAACAACAAAAATCGAATCGAAACCTCTTTGTGTTCTTGGCAATCCCACAACAAAGTCCATACTAACTGATTCCCAAGGTTTATCGGGAATAGGCAGTGGGGTATATACACCTGTATTCTGGCTTCGTCCTTTGCACGTCTGGCAGATACGACATCTTTTCACAAAGTTCGCAACATCCCGATATATTGTAGGCCAAAAATACCTTTCTTTTATGAGAAACAATGTTTTGTCTCTTCCAAAATGACCACCAAGACCACCACCATGGAGTTCCTGGATAACATACATCCTAAAAGAACATTTAGGGATGCATAGGCTTGTTCCCTTAAAAAGGAAACCATCGACCATAAGGTAGTCCCCACATTTCATTTTCTTGCTTTTCTGATAAACTTCTTTGAAATCAGCATCTTCTGCATATAGTTCTTTTATGGTTTCAAATCCAATAAGCTGGGTACTTGCATAATTTAGCAATGCAACCTGTCGACTGAGTGCATCAGCCACTTTGTTGAGCTTTCCACTTTTATGTTTCAGCACAAAGGTATACTCTTGTAAAAATGAGACCCAACCTGCATGCCTTCGATTCAAGTTTGCTTGAGAGTTGATGTATTTCAGAGCTTCGTGATCAGAATTAAGAATGAATTCCTTCTGGATAAGGTACGGACGCCAATGACGAAGAGCTTGGACAATGGCGTAAAGTTCTACATCATAAGTAGAATACCTGCCCCTTGTGTCGTTCAACTTTTCACTAAAGAAGGCAATGGGATGTCCTTCTTGGCTGAGCACACCACCAATACCAACATGAGAGGCATCACAATCCACCTCAAAAGTTTTACCGAAATCGGGAAGCACAAGAACCGGTGCTCTTGACAACATCTCCTTGATCGCTCTGAAGCTCTTTTCAGCTCTTGGAGTCCAGTGAAACTCTCTTCCCTTCAGACAATCAGTTAGAGGGGCTGCGATGGTGCTGAAGTTTCTTATGAATCTCCGGTAAAATGAGGCTAATCCATGAAAACTTCGGACTTCGGCCAAGTACTTGGGTGTAGGCCACTCTTGTATCACCTTGACCTTTTCTTCATCCACCATAAGTGTAAGAATAAAACCAAGAAAAACTAGACGATTCGTCATGAAAGAGCACTTCCTTAGATTTACATAAAGTTTCTCCATCCGCAAAGTTAGTAAAATAATCCTCAAGTGCTCAATATGATCGGATGACTTTTGACTGTAGACAAGAATGTCGTCAAAGTAAACAGCAACTAAATTTGCCGATAAAGTCGTGAAGAGTTTGATTCATTACCCGCATAAAAGTACTTGGAGCATTTGATAAACCGAATGGCATAACAAGCCACTCATACAAACCTTCCCGAGTTTTGAACGCTGTTTTCCATTCATCTCCGGGCTTGATTCTAATTTGATGATAGCCACTGCGAAGATCAATCTTAGAAAATACTTGTGCGCCGGCTAGCATGTCAAACATATCATCGATCCTTGGAATGGGGAATCTGTACTTGATGGTAATTCGGTTGAGTGCTAGGCTATCGACACACATTCGCCAAGAACCGTCCTTTTTGGGCGTCAAAAGTGCAGGGACACCACATGGACTTAAACTTTCCTTGATGAAGCCCTTTTGCAGTAAGTCCAACACTTGCCGGTTCAGTTCTTCATGCTCACTTGGACTCATTCGATAATGAGACTTGTTTGGAAGGGAGGCTCCTGGGATTAAGTCAATTTGGTGTTGAATCTCTCGTAGGGGTGGAAGTTCATTAGGTAATTAGTCCGGGAAGACATCCTTAAATTCCTCCAGCAGGATCTCAACCTCAATAGGTATCTTCAAAGGTTCATCTCCTTCTTTAGCTACCAGCACATAGAATATTCCCCCCCTTCGAATTTCCCTTTCTAGCTGTGGTAAGGAAAGCAACACGCTGCCCTCTTCTTTCATGGAAGATCTAGGTTTTGAGGTATCTTTACATGGTAAAAGAACAATTTCAGTTTTTCCCATCATGAAGGTATAAGTGTTTTTCCTACCATCATGTATAGCACTTTTATCATATTGCCATGGTCGTCCTAGAAGAATGTGACCAACATCCATAGGTACCACATCACACCATACTTCATCACAATAACTTTTACCCATTGAGAAAGAAACAAGACATCTCTTATCAATTCGTACCTCATTATTCTTCTTTATCCATGAAACTGAGTATGGGTGGGTATGAACAACTGTCTTGAGTTTGAGTTTGTCCACCATTTCTTGAGAAACAAAGTTCTCGAAGCTCCCTCCATCAATAACCAAGGAACATATTTTTCCTTGAGACTTACATTTCGTCCGAAAAATATTGTGCCTCAACCAAGATTGATTATCGTCTTTGGGAGTTGCAAGGACTCTTTGAATCACCAAGCATTCTCCATCTTCTGGTTCAACCTCCTCACGTTTATACTCATCATCTTCATCATAGATTGGGCCGTCATCAATGCTTTGTGAATCCTCATCTTCAATGACAACTCCAGCACGAGCATCACTCTTACGATTTGGGCACTCACTCATATAATGACCTTGTTGGCCACATTTGAAGCATGACTTTGATTTATTTTTAGAGGTTGAATTAGTAGCCTCCTTATTCGTTTCCTTTTTCGATGGATTATTGTTGCTTGATTGACCCTTCGGGGAGTAGAAGTTTTGGAGATCGACAAACTTCTTCGCCCCTCGTCTTTGTAATCTTGATTCAACTTTTAATGCTAGTTGATAAGCATCATTCAACCTCCAAAGTTGTTGCATCTCTACTTCATCTTTAATTGCTGCTTTAAGCCCATTAACATACCTTGCAACAAGTTGGTCTTCAGACTCTTGACTGCTACTTCTGGCCATCAACTTGTAAAATTCCTCCGTGTAGTCGATCACACTTTTGTTACCTTGCTGCAAAGTGTTGAATTGCACAAAGATACTTTGAGCAAAATCGTGAGGAAGAAAATTCTCACGTAGTCTTGCCTTCATCTTTTCCCATGAATTGATCTTGAATTTCCCTTTTCTCACCCTCATCTCTTGTATTTTATCCCACCAAAGAGATGAATATCCACGAAGTCGGGTGGCAACGAGCTTGACTTTCTGGCCCTCGGAGATTTCTCTATACTCGAAAAACTTCTCCACAACGCACTAAGCCAATCAAGAAATTCATCGGGTCGAAGACGACCGTGAAATTCTGGTATATCTACCTTCACAAAATCCTTAGATCGGGTGAACTTTTCAAAGAAGTTATTAACTTCTCTACTAGCAAATGGATTCACATACTCCGAGTCATCACTAGAGTCGCCATGGCTTAAACTGTGTACGCTTCTGGCCTTTTGACGCTCAAGACGTATGGTCAGCTCCTCAACTTGCCTCCGAAGTGCCTGAATTTCCGCATCCCGTTCATCACCAAAATTTTCCATGTTTCCTCTGCCACGACCACCTCTTCCTCTCCTTGCTGCCATGAGGAGAGTTAGAATACCAAGAGCGTAATCTAGCTCTGATACCAAATGATGAAGGCAAGAAAAACAAGAAAGAAGGAACGAAACTACACGATGCTTCAAACTCGACTTCCAAGTTATATGGAACAAGAAATGAGAACTTCTTTCTCAATATTAAGCAAAATATAAATTACACGATCTCCCCTTCCAACCACCATAGGATAGACTATTAATAAGCTACCAACATCAAAGATTCAATGCATGAAAATTAAAAGAGGTGAACTTTCAAAATGCACTTGAAACTGTCCAACTTATTTAAAACTGTCCAACTTCTGCAGCAAACTTTGAGACGCCATAACTTCCGGAATTAATGAAATATGAGCAGGTTTAGCATTGGTTGGGTAGCTGGTTGAGTTGGCTTTCCACATTGTCTGTTTGACCGAACAACACTACATCAATAATCAAACAATACTTCTGGTACGGTAATAAAAGGGTCGGCAGGACGGCAACCACAAAAGTCGGTGCCACATACTAACTAATTGCTGCTGTTGATATTTTGGAGCAATATTTTATAAATTAATAGTACAAAATATTTATGATTTATTTATTATGTTATTATACAACTATTTTCTATGAGTAGAAAATATTTATGACTCATGAGCATAACTAGGGGTGAAAACGGATCGGATATTATCCGCCCGATTTGATCGGGATTAAATTCGGAGAGCAAATCTAGTATTCGATAGGGTACGGTTCGAATCCGGATAGCTTAAATCGGATACGGATTCAAATTCGAATTTTACATTATTCGCCCGTATCCGATCTTTCCTGTATTTAATCGGATATTTCCCGGATTATGAATTCGGATATTTTTCGAATTATGAATTCGGATATTCGAATTATTTAAAAATTATTTTTTTAATATAATAATAAATTAAGATTAAGAAAGATATTAAAAAAATATATTAAGTGCATCTGTAGTTATTGCCTAAAAATTATGTTATTCATAATGGATAGTATATTAACTAAATTTTGCATTAAAATTTCTATTAAATATTGTATACGTGATTTTTTCATGTGTTGCAATTACAAATTGATGGTTATTTATGAATCATATTATAGGATTATTGTTATTCGAATTCGATCCGAATTCTTCATATATCCGTCCTGTATTCGTATCCCGAATATTCCAAATCTGTATTAAATTCGATCTTCCCGTATTCGACTCCGAATTCGAGAAAAAAACATGGGACAAAATATGGAAGATCACTATACGTCCGTATTCGATCCATTTTCATCCCTAAGCATAACAATAACGTGGTGATTTTTTAAGGAAGTGTGTGGTTAATTTTTAAGAACGTAGATTATGACAAGTGACACGTTAGATTTTTATAGTAAATAATATTGGTATTCGAATTCGATCCGAATTCGTCATATATCCGCCCTGTATTCGTATCCCGAATATTTTGAATCCGTATTAAATTCGGTCTTCCCGTATTCGACTCCGAATTCGAGAAAAAAATATGGGACAAAATATGGAAGATCACTATCCGTCCGTATTCGATCCATTTTCATCCCTAAGCACAACAATAACGTTGTGATTTTTTAAGGAAGTGTGTGGTTAATTTTTAAGAACGCAGATTATGACAAGTGACACGTTAGATTTTTATAGTAAATAATACTCCCTCCGTCCCACTAAACTTGTCTTACTTTCCATTTTCGGTTGTCCCACTAAACTTGTCTTCATCCAAAAAAAGAAAAAGAACTAGTGGACCACAATCAATTGAAAGAGTGGACCCCACCACTTTAACACATTTTCACCCACCTTAATACACCTCCCCCACTTTCTTAAAATCCGTGTCGGAACCCACTAAGACAAGTTTAGCGGGACGGAGGGAGTATAATATAACAAAGAAAATTTCTCGAGATTTAAAAAAGAAAAAAAAATAGGTTAGTTACAAAAAAACAAATTGATTTATGACGCGTAAGTTGGAACACGTGTAAGAGCCTCTTGGTCCGGAGATGGTGAGTAAGCCTTCGATATTTTTGATATCGACTACATATCAAGTTGTGGTGATAATTTGATTTTGGTGTTTGTTTGCTTTTGCAGAAACAAAAAAGTATTTAATATATATATATATATATATATATATATATATATATATATATATATATATATATATAGATAGATAGATAGAGAGAGAGAGAGTGTGGATCTGGTGAGAACTCACACTTAACGTGAGAACTGCGAACCATTCATAATTCTTATATAATTTATGCATAATCGATTTATATTTTATGCAAAATATCTATAATTTTACACTTTTGCCCTTCTACATAAAAATATGTATAATGTAAAATTATATATTTTTTGCATAAAATATATAACGATTATGCAAAAATTATATAAGGATTATGTATCGTTCGCAGTTCTCATGTTAAATATAGATTCTCACATGATCCACTCCCTATATATATATATATAGAGAGAGAGAGAAAAAAATCGATTTTGGTCCTGTAATGTTGCCTCAAATTGAAATTGGTCCTGTAATGATGCCTCAATCGATTTTGGTCCTGTAATTTCACATTGTCTCCGTTTTTGATCCTGTTGTCGGAAGGTGATTCTCACACGCCTAACTCCGTCGTCAGATTTTTTCCGCTCAGTCACCCGTTGTCATTTTTAGTCATGTAATATAGCTTGCAACCAATTTTGTCCTGTAATTTAGTTCTAAATCGATTTTGGTCCTGTAATTTAACTGTCAATTAATTTTGGTCTTGTAATTTAACTCTAAATCGATTTTGGTCATGTAATGTAGTCTTCAATCAATTTTGGTCCTCTAATATAGTATTCAATTAATTTCGGTCCTGTAATAAAGAATGTAATCGATTTTGGTCCTATAAATATGATATATATATGTATATATATATATATATATTTATAGTAATGCAAAATTATCATAGTTCTAATAATAAAAAAATACTACATTATTATATTCATCATATTTTGTTTACTATTTACCTTCTTGATATATATTATGTAAATTATATAATGTCTCGTAAGTAATACAAAAATTATGAAATGTCTTTGGTTTTCTTGCATAAATTGTACCATTATAATTTATTTCTATAATAAAAAAGAAAATTGCCAACTTAAATAAATTGTGGAACAATCAATTAAACTCCACGGGCTCAATATCTAAATAACACAAACTCCATGTGCGAAACGAAGACTCATAAAAGTTTAAAGAACTAGTTGTGAGATAACTAAATTACCGGTTCCATCATAGAGAGAATAAATAAATAGAGAGAAAACCAAATAATTTCATAATTTTTGTATTACTTACGAGACATTATATAATTTACATAATACATATCAAGAAGGTAAATAGTAAACAAAATATGATGAATATAATAATGTAGTATTTTTTTATTATTAGAACTATGATAATTTTGCATTACTATAAATAAATAAATATATATCATATTTATAAGACCAAAATCTATTACATTCTTTATTACAGGACCTAAATTATTCGAATACTACATTACATGACAAAAATTGATTGAAGACTACATTACAGGACCAACATGGAATGACAGTTGAATTACAGGACCAAAATTGATTGACAGTTAAATTACAAGACCAAAATCGATTTAGAACTAAATTACAGGACCAAAATTGGTTGCAAGCTACATTACAGGACTAAAAATGATAATGGGAGAGTGACCGGAAAAATGTCCGGCGAAGGAGTTAGGCGTGTGAGCATCACCTTCCGGCAACAGGACCAAAAACGGAGATAATGTGAAATTACAGGACCAAAATCGATTGAGGTATCATTACAAGACCAATTTCGATTTGGGGCAACATTACATGACAAAAATCGATTTTTTCTCATATATATATATATATATATATATATATATATATATATATATATATATATATATATATGAGGAGGTTCAAATGTAAACAGTTGGTTATCGTCTGAATATTGAACATTGTACTTCAAAGATAAATGTACTGCATTTTCAAGGTAAAGATACTATCTTTGTCTTTAAGTGCAGTACTTAAAGTATAACATCTTTCTCTTTAAGTGCAGTACTTAAAGTGCAGTATCTTTGCCTTGTATATTACATTTGTCTTTAAAGTGTAGTGTTTGCACGTTCACACCATAAACGTTGTTCACACAAAAATCACTTCTTTATATATATATATATATATATATATATAATACTAACGCATTGTTTAACCGTACTCTGCCGTATTTTTAATTCAATATATGACTAATATAATTATAGTAATTCAAATAACATGAAGATTCAGAATTTTTGTATTTCAAAAAGCTTCTTTGAAAAACAAAAAAGAACCTATCTATATTTACAAAAACTCTGGCAAGAAGATACCAAAAAACTTGTTTGCGGTGCTACTCACTAAACATCTATATTGAGTCAGTACCTAACATGCAGGAAGGGAAACCCAATTCTTATACAACCCATGAATAAATACTAAAACCTCCACTTGAGCAACATATTTTTGCCATTGGACGCACAGATTCAGATGCAAAATGTAGCATCTGCCGAGTGTAAGACGCTAGCAGAAATTGTGAATAAATTCACATAACGCCAATTTTGACTATGCAACCGTGACAACTATAACTTCAAAAAATCAAGCAGCAAACGTAAGATGGTGAGGTACGAAGAGGACCTGGTATAACAAATCATACTATACTCAACACATTAAAAGTCCTACTGATCCACCCTGCTCCTATGAAATAAAAGACTAATGAATAAGAGCATGCACAAAAAGGATAAAGTTGATAAATTTAATTCCAAAAACCTAAAACAAATCAAGAACTTGAAGTTTATGAATTTCCAATGACATGTAATTCGAAAAAGTCAATCACATTACACGAATATTTCATTACACAACTGAGAAATCTAAGAATCCAGTAATGAGTGGCAACTAAATCTACACCAGTGTACAAGTCAAATCCCAATCAATAGATTGCTATGAGGTACCAAAATGAGTCGCAACATCAAGTTCCAAGCGTAGCTGGAACAAATAAAAGAAGTTCCAAAAACTAAAGGAGCAAAGTTGGAGAAGCCCAGCACTCAAAAGTGATTCAGCAAATCAGACTTCAAAGCCGAATCCCCACCACAAGCCAAATCAACCAGCACCCAATATGAATGAATGAGTAAGGTTAATAACGAACATTATCATTAGAAAGGTGTAACAAAAAAACGAAAGCATCGATATTGCATACCTTTCAGAATTCGTGGGCTTCCAAAAGATTCTTTCTCAAGCCAGCAGGTCAGGGGCGGATCTAAAAATGTATACTGGGGGGTCTGGAGGGTCGGAATTAGGATTTATAGATGGTGGATGCGAGACTTATTGGGGGTTCGGGGGGCGAAGCCCCCGGAAAAAAAAATTTAGACAAAATATAATGTAACAATGAGTATAAGGAAGTCAAGAGTAATGACTCCGGACGCCTAGGATACGGTCTGCTTAACTCTCGCTCCTTGATCCCTCCTCTGTCCTCTGAAGTGTCGTTAATTCACTATCCTCTCTCTCAATTATATCTCACTTCTCGTTGTATAGGATTATTGTTGTTGACTTGTTGGACCATTTAATTTAATTGTTGTTGTTGGACTATTTAATTTAGTTGTTGTTGGGCCATTGAACTAATATATTTTTAAATTCGCTTCAATATATTAAATTTTAATAAAATACGAAATATTTTTTTCGTAAAATTTACACATAAAATTCGGCATCGACACGAAAAATGGGGGCTGTCAAAATTAGATTTTGGGATTTGGCTTGCGAATTAGAATTTGTGTTGAAATGAATTTCAATTATAATAAATTTGCAAATCATTTGGACTGATTTGGAGTGGACTGAAATATGTAAAAAATAAATTTGAATCGGGTAAATGTAGTTTCTGGGCCGGGGTTGCACTGGGCTGGAGCCCACCCCAGCCCATCCCTACATCCGCCTCTGCAGCAGGTGCATGTGGTGAAACATACCAAAGGGATGAAGTCAATATATAGCAGATCCGTTATTACCAAATTCCTAAGATACAAAAGCGGCAATTCTTTAACCAAATCTGTTTAATGAAGAGATTCAACCATTGTAAGTTGCAATAACTCACATAAAAACCAGTTACAAAGCAGCATCACACACTTTTTAGCAATGTAGACACAAAGTATACAATATTCCTTCAAAGACTCCTAATCTCATCCAACATAAGGAACCCTTTTCTTATTCTCCTCGTTTCTAATTTACAGAGCGTGACTATTTTGTATTGCAAGATAGTTCATGACACTTGGTTAGCAATGATCAATTACACATATCTTATATCAAGAGAATTTGCATCAAATATTATTGTTGTTGATCCTCATATTAGGAAAGCGGACAATCTTAATCTTAAGAATTCTGTTCATCAACAAGTACAACCACGCCGTACTTAACATAACTCGAAGAGGCAAGAGGGTCCATTAACATAACTGCAGAACACTAAGTAGACATATATGAACCAAAAAGCAATAATTCATCATTCAATTAAGATCATTTGTTGAGTTTGTTGGTGAAGAAGTGGGATTGTTGGTGAAGAAAGTGGGTGTTGCAGAAGTCAGTTGGAGAAGTGGTTATGAAGATGGCGGTTATGAAATGGAGTTGGCGGTTGGCAGTTATTTTCATTCTGTTATGATTACAGCCTTTGGATCAAATGGGACAGCTGGATGATCGGAAGGCTGGGAAATGAGAGTTACTAATAAAGACGCGTGGGAGTTAAAGGCGTGTTTGTTTTGTGTTACGTTTTCAATGTGTAGTAGTTAGTCGAGTTATTAGCTGTATTAGAGTAGTATAAATACACGATCATGTAGTATGGACGATTAAGAAATAATAAACTTGATTTTCAGTTTTCATCTTCAAGGTCTAGAATGTTCTTTCTCTCGTTCTCAGATCTGCATTTCTAGATCTCAATTTACATCATGGTATCAGAGCAATGGTTCGGCTACATCGAACGGATTGGAACGTTGTGCTTGAAGAAGAAGTAGGGGAAAGCAGCACTGACGGAGCTAGGAGAAATCCGGTGAGGAGAGGGAATCGTAGAAGGGGAAATACACGAAATCGCGAGAATTTCGTAACTGAAGGAATTCACCAACAAACCGTTGGATCAAATCATA
The DNA here is from genome assembly GCA_028984105.1 of Lavandula angustifolia. Taxonomy (NCBI): domain Eukaryota; kingdom Viridiplantae; phylum Streptophyta; class Magnoliopsida; order Lamiales; family Lamiaceae; genus Lavandula; species Lavandula angustifolia. The sequence continues at coordinate 23,424,698 of CM054810.1, read as the reverse complement.
TATCAGATCCAGAAATGGAACGAGGTGAGCAAGGTGTGAAGATTAATGACATCTATTATCTTAGTCCTCATGATCATCCATGGAATTAAAATTGTGAATGCGATGTTCAATGGACGGAACTACTATGCGTGGAGTAGAGCAATACGCAGAGCTCTAGCTGGAAGGAACAAGGTATGTTTCATTGATGGTGGAGTTCCTAAACCCCTTGAGACACACGCTACCTATAACTCATGGATTCAAGTTGACTTTATGGTTACATCATGGATAATGAATTGTATCTCACCTGAATATGCTGAATCTTTTCTGCTTGTTGATACTTCATACCAACTGTGCGATGAACTTAAGATGCGCTTTGATCAAAGTAATGGTGCGAAGATTTTTAAGTTGAAGAAAGAGTTGTCTGATTTTATACAAGGAAATCATTCGATTATGAAATATTATAACTGTTTGAATGTGATGTGGGATGAGTTAAGGCTTTTGCAGCCAAACACGATATGTAGTTGCATCCAGGCTTCTGAATGTGTGTGTGGAGCGGTAGAAAACCAGAAAGTTAGCAATGAGACAGATAAGTTGATGCAATTCTTGTTAGGACTCAATGATACCTATGAAACAGTGAGAAGTCAAATCCTATTGATTGAGCCACTTCCTACTGCAAGTAGGGCATATTCGATGCTTTTGCAGGAAGAGGAGCAGAGGAAGATAACTGCTACCCACACACATCCACAAGAGCAGGTTGCTATGAATGTTAAGGTGGATGAAAAGGAGCATCGTACTGGAGAATGTAGTGTGATGAATGTTGGATACAAAGGAGGTGATAACAGAGGTTTCAAACCAAGGATGAGTAAAGAGGATAGAAAACGACTAAAGTGTAGTTTCTGTGAAAGAATGGGACATGAACGCAGTGAGTGTTTTAAGCTAAATGGGGTGCCAGACTGGTACCAAAAGCTGAAGGATCAGAAGCCAAGGAGCCAAGCGAATTGTGTCACACAACAAGGAGGTTCACAGGTCTCATCTAGTGAGTCTAGTCAGGTGAAGACTCGATCTCAGAATGTTGGAGAGTTGATCTCGAATGTTGAAAAGGCTCTAAGCCAACTTAAAGGTTTGGGAACTGGAAACAGTGTCAATAATGTTGAAACATACACCCCATTGAATGTGATGGAAACACATTATTCCTTCAGTCTTGTTGAAGCTCTGCGGAAGGAGAAGGTGTGGATTATGGACTCTGGAGCAAGTAATCACATCTGCTGTAACAAGGATCTTATGACAAGTATTCAGAGGCTGGAAAGTCCTCAAGGTGTATATTTGCCAAATGGAGATATGCAGATTATTAATGAAGTTGGTGTGGTACAGCTAACAGAGGAGTTGTTACTGGAAAATGTGCTGTATGTTCCTGAGTTTACACATAACCTGATTTCTACACACCAGCTGAATAATGGTCTGCATCTGAAGTGTGTATTCTATCCCACCTATTGTATGGTGCAGAAACTTTCCAATGATCATGTGATGATAATAGGACAAGCTCAAGGAAGACTTTATGTCATTGATCCAGACCATAAGTTAGAAAGGATTAATCAAGTTTCTGAGTCCAATGATTCCTCTTCCTTGACAGACTGGCATATTTTACTTGGGCACACTTCTTTTACAACATTGCAGCACATCCCTCAATTGGAAAAGCTGTGTAAGAAGGAAATGCAGGAGGTCATAAACGCTTGTGAGATATGTCACAAAGCAAAACAATGTAGAAATCCATTCCCAGTTCTAGAACACAGAAGTATGCAAGCATTTGAGCTGCTGCATGTGGATGTTTGGGGACCGTATAATGTGGAGAATGTAGTCAATGCAGCTTATGTTCTGACTATTGTGGAGGACTACAGTAGGAGTACGTGGACATATCTTTTGCAGTCCAAGAGACAGGTTAGCAAAGTCCTGGAGAGCTATTTCAGAATGGTGAGAACACAATATGAGGCTAAGGTAAAAAAGGTGAAAACAGACAATGGTACAGAATTCTTGAACTCGCATATTCAAGAACTATTTCATTCCTTGGGTATTATCCACTTAAGAACTTGTGCTTATACACCACAGCAGAACGGAAGAGTGGAGAGAAGACATAGATCACTACTTGAAATCGCTCGGGCATTGATGTTTCAGAGTAAATTGCCAGAGCAGTTTTGGCCTTTCTTTATATTGACTGCAACTTGGATCTTAAACCGACTACCAAGTAGAATTCTTGGTTGGAATTGCCCTTTCTCTGTTCTGACTGGGGGCAGAATTGATCTGAATCAGTTGAAACCATTTGGATGTTTGGCTTACGCAGCCAAAGTCAATCCACACAAAAGGAAGTTCGATGCTAGAGGGTCAAAGTGTATTTTCCTTGGGGTTGCTGCTAAGCACAGAGGTTATACACTCTTTGATTTGGAGAACAGAGAAGTCATTGTGTCAAGAGATACCAAATTTTTCCCTCACATATTTCCTCTTGCTGTTTCAGATAACTGAAGAGGTGATAAGTCCTCCTTCAGTTGTTCCAGAGGAGAGCCCCACTGGTAGGATTGCTCCTACGGATATGGTACTTTCTGACTCAATATCTTATGAAATGCCTCAGAGATCTAATCATACAGTCCCTCAGAATGAATCTTCAAGTTCCAATTCATCTATGGAACCTACTGAACATGTGACACCCTCTGCTGAAATTGTTTTGAGACCTAAAAGATCTATTAAACCACCTTCTTGGTTACATGATTTTGTGAGTCAGGTTGATTTATCTCTGCCTAATCAGCCTTCTACAACTTTTACTCCTCCCACATTTCCCTACCTTTGTTCCCCTGTTTTCAGTTCAACCTATACTGCGTTTTTTAGTAAGATAACTGCTGTACAGGAGCCCTCTAATTACAAGGGGGCCAGTCAGTTTGCTAAGTGGAGGTTGGCTATGCAGAATGAGTTGGATGCACTGGAACAGAATGGTACATGGATATTCACTGATCTTCCTGCTGGTAAGAATGTTATTGGATCTCGGTGGGTGTATAAGGTTAAGCTGCAGGCAGATGGATCTATAGAACGGTTTAAAGCTAGATTGGTAGCAAAGGGTTATAAGCAGGAGTATGGCATAGACTATGAGGGAGTCTTTTCACCCGTAGCAAAGCATGTGACAATTAGATTGCTTATTGCTTTAGCATCTGCAAATAACTGGCATCTGCATCAAATAGATATTAATAACGCCTTTCTTCATGGTGTTCTTACAGATGATATCTATATGTTGCCCCCCGAAGGGTATTCTAAAGCTCCAGCAGGCAAGGTTTGCAAGCTAGTAAAGAGTTTGTATGGGTTAAAGCAAGCCTCTCGCGAATGGAATGCAGAATTGTGTAAGGCTCTTTCTTCCTATGGGTTTGTTCAATGTCCACATGATTATTGTTTGTTCACTAAAGGAACTGGATCTACCTTTTTGGGTTTGTTGGTTTATGTGGATGACATTCTTATAGTTAGTCCAGATATGCATTTGGTTGCTGATTTAAAGGATTTTTTGCACAAGCAATTTACTATCAAAGATTTGGGAGTTGCTCGTTATTTTCTAGGAATGGAAATAGCTAGGGGGGAGCAAGGTATCTACTTGAATCAGCGAAAGTATGTATTAGATGTTGTTGACAGTGCTGGACTCTTAGGGTGTAGTCCAGCTTCCACTCCCTTTCCTCAAGGAGTGGATCTATCTTCCACCTCTTGTCCTCCTCTTTCAGAACCTGACAAATACAGAAGATTAGTGGGTCAGCTACTGTACTTAAACCTTACACGACCTGATCTGACTCACGTTACTCAGCAGCTAAGTCAATTTGTGGCTTCACCTTGTACTAACCATTGGACAGCAGCCACTCATGTTCTCCGGTACCTAAAGGGATGTCCATCTTTGGGTCTTTTCTTCCCTTCACAGTGTTCTTTGCCGGCTTTAACTGCATATGCAGATGGGGATTGGGGATCTTGCCCGATGACTAGACGGTCTTTGACTGGTTTTTGTGTTTTTCTAGGTGGGTCTTTGATCTCGTGGCGATGTAAGAAACAAGAAACAGTTTCAGCTTCCACAGCTGAAGCGGAATACAGGTCCCTTGGTGCAACTGTGCGTGAAGTGGCTTGGATTACCTATTTGCTTCAGAGTCTACAAGTTGAGATTCCTACACCAATCCCGTTTTACTGTGATAATGCGGCTGCAATCCACATTACGCGGAATCAAGTGTTTCATGAGCGTACCAAGCATCTCGAACTTGATTGTCATATCGTGCGTGACAAATACAAGGCAGGACTCATTCATCCTACCTCCATTCATACGACTGAACATCTAGCGGATGTCTTTACGAAAGTGTTGCCTGGACCTAGATTTCGGTATCTTCTGTCCAAGATGGGACTGGTGGATCTCCACCGTGTCCATCTTGAGGGGGGGTGTTGAGTTTGTTGGTGAAGAAGTGGGTTTGTTGGTGAAGAAAGTGGGAGTTGCAGAAGTCAGTTGGAGAAGTGGTTATGAAGATGGCGGTTATGAAATGGAGTTGGCGGTTGGCAGTGATTTTCATTCTGTTATGATTACAGCCTTTGGATCAAATGGGACAGCTGGATGATCGGAAGGCTGGGAAATGAGAGTTACTAATAAAGACGCGTGGGAGTTAAAGGCGTGTTTGTTTTGTGTTACGTTTTCTGTGTGTAGTAGTTAGTCGAGTTATTAGCTATATTAGAGTAGTATAAATACACGATCATGTAGTATGGACGATTAAGAAATAATAAACTTGATTTTCAGTTTTCATCTTCAAGGTCTAGAATGTTCTTTCTCTCGTTCTCAGATCTACATTTCTAGATCTCAATTTACATCATCATTAAGCTTCCAGAACCACTCATAAGCAATCAATGAGCTCAAAGTACCTGCATCAATCTCCTGAATTCTCCACAGAAGTATCAGTATTATCATCCTCATCATCATCAGTTAGCATCTTTGCAATCTGCTTCTTCTGCAACTCCATCTCTCTCTAAAATGAAGGTATGAAATATAAAACAATTACTAGCAAGCAATGAAAGTTATTGTTCAAGCAAATTCACCAATTGAAACACAGCATAGCAACATAGCAATGAAAAAAAAAAAAAAAAAGCTTAACAAAGCATACTCCATCAAGCCGTATCAAAGGCGATATTGGACTTAAACTCTGGAGTCATTGCAATGTTGAAGAAAACATTTGATAACACAATAAACCACGAATTGGTAATTAATCTATAACTCTAAACAGTTCAATCTTATTAAATAAATGGTGCATAATTTACAAAAAAATAAGGGCAATCAAATTGGTTTGAAAGGCAGGGGAGGAATGTTGGTTCAAGAAACAGGAGAAGAGGTGATGTTGATTCAAGAAACAGAGCAAGAGGGAATTTATAGGACTTTTAGGGAGTTGAAAATAGATTATTTTGAGAGAGTTAAAAGAGGCAAGGGCAACAATATTTATATAAATACCAACAATTAAAGCTAGTACATTAAAGAAGTAAAACATGGGAGCCAGTTGATGCTTAGACTCGACATCTTCCTCAATTCATCAAAATATTTAAGTAACAAATTACAATCACCAAAGGCCTGCCAAATGTTTTCTTACAATAAAACCTTTCAAGAATCTTGAAGCATCTTCCGAGCCTTGGCACTTGGATGAACTTGTCAAATTCTGTTGTAAGCAAGCTGCTATTACAATAAAACCGGTAAGTCGGAAAAATAATTACAAAGAGAGTATAGAAATGGAAACTTGGTCGAGTCGAGAAGTCCTCTCTCCGCAATGTAGGTGTGTTGAAATGCAAGTGAAGATTGCAAATTTATAGGTTCTTCCGCCCAGGTGAAAGGTGTTGGAGGAGCACTGCACCACGAGTTGGGCTAACCCACAAGTAGCCCACCAAGCCCAATTGCCAAAGCTCAACTGACAAGCCTACGAATCACTCAAAGGACCAATTACCAAGATCCAAGTCCAAGTCCAAGTCCAAGGACCCGGACCAGAGCCGGGGCACGGGCACGGGCGTGGTGCGGCGCGCCGCGTGTGAGGCGGTTAGCGAAAAAGCTCGCGCGCATGAGCATCTGTGGTCCAAGCCAACCACATGTCACTTTGTTATCTACTACAAAATAGTAGAGACTTAAATACCATAACAAACTTTACACATTAATCAATGTGGGACATTGATTAATGTAATAAATCTCCAAAACCCGAATAAGGTAAATTTCTCCATTTTAGGTAACGTCTTAGTTTTGTCCCCCAAAACTTCGAGCCACTATTTCTCACTCACAGAAAATCAAAATCTAGAAATTAAGCACACTACAATTATCTAATTGAAACGTAGATCGACGCTATATATCTTAATTCGCAAATTGAATATATATCGAGGCTCGAAACAACGATCAAACGGGCTGAATATTGCCCAAGTCAAAATAGCATTAAATGCTAAATTAATTTTCATAATATATATATATAACGATTTTCCAACTATCCCCCACATGAGTGAAAATAGTCAAATGCATGCATGCAGACACACAACTCTGTCCTCAACAGACAATAAAGCATCAGGGTAGGTAGCTTGTGACCTTGAATTGTTCCTCCATGGTGTATACTTAAACAATAGCACTAATGTTATAAAGTCTCAACCTCATCCGTTTCTCACGTTTGTGTCCTTTACAGGTCATGGACAACCTCTTTGGATTCATAAGTGTTACATAGAAGCGGCCCTCACTTCTCACTTACATAGGTGATTCTTACTCGAGTATCCTGCCATACTCCACCTTCATATGGTATCCAAGAATCATTAAAAGTTATGGACTTAACCTCACCACTTGACAGGTCACCAACACTTTCGAGCTCTTTTGGGAATAGACTATTCAAGTGTGGTATCAACAGATTCATATAACTTAGTTTCTCATTGAACCAAGTTCATGGGATCTCCATTCTACAAGGTTGGGTATCCACTATGATCGTCTTGAAATTGTGGATTTAACTCACATTCCCTCTACGAGCTTATACATTTGATCTCGATGTAAACTCTTAGTAAGCGGATCCGCTAGGTTATCTATAGACTTAACATAGTCTAAGAGATAACCCCACTCGTGATCAAATGTCTTACGGTATTATGTCGACGACGAATATGTTTCGACTTACTACAAACTACTTTTGGCCCTACCAATAGCTGCTTGGCTATCACAGTGAATCATCACAGGTGGTACGGGTTTCGTCCAACATGGAATATCTTCAAGAAAATTACGGAGCCATTCGGCCTCCTCACCGTCTTTATCCAAAGTAATAAACTCGAATTCCATGGTAGATCGGGCTATGTTTGTTTGTTTCGTGGATCTCCACGACACAACTCATCCCCCTATAGTGAACATATAACCACTAGTAGACAACAAGTCTTTAGTATCAGATATCCAATTCGCATCACAGTATCCTTCAAGTATCGGGGGATGTCTAGAGTAGTGCAGCCCAAAGTTAAGAGTGTATTTCAAATACCTCAGAACTCTTACAAGAGATTTCAATGCTCTCTACTCGGATTACTAGTATAGCGACTCAATTTGTTCACCGAACAATCTAGATTAGGCCTTGTACAGTTCGTGATGTACGTAAGACAATCAATGATCCAAACATAATCCTCTTGAGCAACAGGATCACCCATATTCTTACTCAAGTGAACATTAACTTTAAGAGGAGTCTTTGCGGTGCATTATCAAAAGCATTAAACCTCTTAAACACCTTTTCAATATAATGAGATTGAGACAAAACAATCTCATTGGGAGTTCTTTGGATCTTCACTCCAAGAATAACATCAGCAACTCCCATATCATTCATATCGAAAGTTCTCTTAAGCATACTCTTGGTATCATTTATGACTTGAATGATTTGTCCCATAGTCAACATGTCATTTACATAAAGACAGACAATTACAAAACCATTCTTCGTATCTATACTACTACAAAAAAACAAATAGACAACGGTTTTGACCCGTTGTCTATGGCAAAATGTACCGTTGTTGTAGGTCACATTATCGTAGGGTCTCGCTCATAGACAACGGTTTTTAACCGTTGCCTTTAATCTTTTCCACAACGCATTTTAACCATTGTATTTGAGTTATTTTCTCTGTTGTCGTAAATACGTACGACAACAGTTAGGAACCGTTGTCATATATGTTCCGAGAACGTTGTCGTCTAGAGTTTTAACAACGGTTTATAACCGTTGTCGTAAATGTTTTTAAGCGTTGTTTTAAATGTCTTTGACAACAGTTTTAAGACTGTTGTCGTAAATTTTTCTGACCGTTGTGGTATTGATTTTTGACAAAAGTTGAAACCGTTGTCATAAGATTTTCTACTGTTGTTAAAAATTGCGTTGTCGTATAAATAGAGGATAAGACAACGATTTTTATCTGTTGTCGTTTTCGCTTAAAATAACGGATTTTTGCAAAAAGACAACGGTTTTAATATATTGTCATTTAGAGTTTTGATAACGTTTGTTTATGTTATTTACCGTTGTCGTAGATACATACAACAACGTATAAGTTACATTGGACAACAATTTTAACATTTAAAAGCGTTGTCATCTATATCAAGGACAACGTTTACATTAATTCATCAATAAAGCTAATAAAAACCTGTAGATGAAGCAAAATATAATATTTCCCATTGAATCCTTCTCGAGAAGCTCCAAATAATTAAAATAAAAACTAAAATCTAGAGTGTACTCATGAGTTTAAAATCAAAGTTTAATATGTCACTAGGAAATTCAAAAGACGAGCACAAATGTGAAAATAAACCTACAAAACATCAATTTGTTGACTGCTCAATGCATCCCTCATTTGTTGACTGCTTGTCCAAACACCCTTATCTGCAACATAATGAAATGCATATATTTTTTCATTCAGTGCAACAGAAGAGAGGAAGACTATAATATAGCTCATGATCTCATCAACATATATATAGTTTACCACCACCATACTACATAATAACACTAAGAACAACTAAAATATAACTCAACAATAACTCACTACCAAAGCATTTGAAGGCACATCTCACAATCACCAATCACGAGCAAAACATAGGAAGACAATCATCAATCACAAGCAAGGCATAAAAAGACCATTACCAATCACCAATCAGCCCAAGATAAAATACTTAAAGACCACATTAAATTCATCATATTAAATAATTAACATTCAACAACAAATAGCATTTTCTCAACACCGTTTATAACTATGAATTACCTTCGACTAAATTATATATCGTTGAATATATTCTGCCCACTCTTTCCTCACAATATTAAATGTCATCCGCAACGTAACTTCTTCCTTGAAACTGTGAAAGATAAATATTTATAACTACTATATAGATAAGCAACAAATACTTTCAATAACTTAAGATAAAATATTTAAAGACCACATTAACTACCAGCTCAATCATCCCAAGCATCTCACTCCGAGTGGAATCAGACTCAATTATGTCTCGCATATATCTCATGACGTAATAACCGCACTGGTAGGAGTTTGGTTGTGTGGGAACCTACATTGAATAACAACTAATGTTATTATTATCATTAATACTATTTCTTTGAGATGACATACGTTAGGTGAAGTCCAATCAGATGTCTTTTTGCTTCTCTTTGCATTCTAAACATTGAACATCCTCAAACCCCTTCATATCAACGATAAAAATTACTTAATTGAAGTACTACTTTAGAATATATTAATTTGACAAAAACGAAATCGATAGAAAAGAAAAACTTACAATTCAACAACTTATTTCCACTATCTAGGGATATTTCGAGTATATAATGGATCTAAGTTAAAAACCTTTTCTTTGTGAGGGTCTATCACTGTCAGAATCCAATGCGCATTGTATATGCAAAATAAATAATAGAATATTATCGACAAATTTATTTTAAGAATATATGTGACTGTCGACTTACCCCATATTACATGGAACAATGACCAATTAATCTTTCATTGTACCAATAAGTCTACTATTCAATTCATGTGCTCTTCGTTCAACTTGTTCTTGCACAAATTTGTCAACAGTTTTTGTGGAAGGAATGTGTTGGTCCCGAGTCAAACGTTCAGCTGTAGGGGGGGGGGGGTAAATACACCTGAAAACCTTTTTCTCAAACTTGAACGCGAACAGTCTGATTACTGAGATTGTCTACTAAATGAATTCAGTAGACCAGACAAGTTGTTCTAGATTGCGTGGACAAAGTGACTGACTATACTGAGGTCTGCTAGCTCACTGATGTCAGAATTTAGTACCGTTCAGTAGAAGTTCAGTAGCATGCGGAATTGCCTAGGCCCAATCCAGCTTGGTTTGAAAACGTTATTAATTAAAACTGTTTCAGTAGATTAGTGCACTCAGTTAAGCTTTTACTAAAACTCTGTTGAATGATTTTGTAAATAGTTTTCTGAATGAACAGTAAATCAATGCAACAGTAAAATGACACAGTGAATTTTTAAAGTGGTTCGGATATCCAAAATCCTACGTCCACTGTCCTGAAACAAGGCATGAGGCTATTTTATTATACTGAGTTAGTCTCAGTCGGTTTGTACACAGGATAAACACAGCCTTGTGTTTATACTGAGCAAGTTTCAGTTTACAAAGTCAAACAAAATATGTTTGAACGATTCTCCAACGATGAAGGAGTTCTTAACAATAAGAACAATTCAAGAGATGAACTCCTTCGGTTCTAAGCTATAGATAAATTTAGTTGAGCTTAGGTTAGAGGGAAAGGGAACAAGAAAGGGTTTCTAGAGTGAAGAACAGTGAGGAATAATCTCTCTGGGTTCGTGTTCTTTCATTTGGATGCTAGAGGCTTTGATTCTATGAGAGTTTGGGTTCCCTAGAGCAGTATGAGTGCTTTACGCGGTTGGTTGTTTTCTCTGCAATTCGTCGCGGAAAGCTTGAGTTCTTGTTTGCTTGATGCTCTGTTCTTGTCTCGTATGTTCTCTCTTCAACGATTTCATTTTCCCTCTATTTATAGAGGTGAGCTATGGATAGATCCGATGGAGATGAACTGTCCATGTGTCACTCTATTTGGGTAGCTAACGGCTCTTTTGAAGTCGTGCAGAGACCACTATCTTTTTCAGGAAAGTGGTTGACTTGCAGCTTTTACCAGTTACTTCAACAGCTGGCTGCTTGTCATTGGTCGAGGTGTATAAAGTTGTTAAGACATTCAGAATTCACGGTAAATACTGAAGCTGACTTCTCTGATGTGTACGACCTCCGACAACTCTACTGATTTATTCTTTGAAGACCACTGACAGTTAAGGAAACTGTCAGGCCGTTGTTGAGTCTGACCAGGGGTTCAGTAGTATACTCCTGTTGAGTTCAACTCTACTGAAGGTCGACTCTGAGTTCAGTAAACTGCTCTTGCTGAGTCCAGTTCTACTTACTCCTGAACACCTTTCAGTATGCTGTTCCTGCTGAGTCCAGTACTACTGAATCTTCACTCCATGGTACTGAGGCGGATAGTCTAATGAGGTTCATCAGACAGAACTTCTGAGCCTGGGACCATACTGAAAGCAAGTCTACTGAGTCTGAAACTCTCAGAGACCAAGGCGTTACAAATATAAAAGAATGGTTCACCAATTAACATAGGGTTTTGGGATCAGCCAATTGTTCTAAACATTCTACTGCTGAATCATCTCCCAACAGAATGTATCCTACATTATAGGGATCAACAAATCTAAATTGCGCACACTTCTTTAACTCTTTCACCCTATTGTATAAGTGCTTGCAATTGAACAAATAATATTACAAATATAAATTTCATTTATATCTAATTAAAAATATGTTAATTACCTAAAATGTGTGATCGTATACCCAAGGTAGACTGCCATGCAGTCATATGAAATTGGCTTCAACTGAATGAACGGCTCGATATCTTCAATGTGTACGTAAATATTTTGCTCATGTCCGAACACATCTTCATCCAATTTCATCTTTATATTACCGTTGCCTTGAAGAGCATCCTTACAATAACAATATACCACCCGTAAGATGTCTGGAATGGTTGAGTAGTTGAATGTGAGCTGCTTCTTTTGAACACTTTTCTTCCTTTTATTTTGCTGAGATTTGAATGTAAAGGAAGAAATCAGGAATTCTTGTACAAGATGCAAACTTTATATCGTATATTTTAGAGTAAACATACTTTCACCTCCTCTTCCATCTTCAATAAGTCTATCGGTCATGCAACATGAGATCCCACTGCTTCACCTATGCTTTTGCAATCGCTTGTTGGAAAGGGGAGAGGTGCATTTTCATCCATTGCCTTATCAACATATACACACATGCAGTTTTTGGGGTCATCTAGAGCTTTGACCACTATGTTGTAGCCAACATTCGTCCCTGACTCTAGTGTTAACGTCACTTTGCCCTATGCAACAATTTGTAAATTCAACAAATTATATTCAATAATTATAATATGGCGACAATGCTTAATATGAATAAACAATTACGTGCAATCTAGCACCAGTCTCAATTATTTCCAAATCATCCTCTTCAAACTTCAAAATTTCATCATCTTTGAATTTTTTCACCGAGCGGCTGCCATTCTCCTCAGTATCAACATCACGTAATTTTGTACATAGCAGCTTCTAGTTTGGCAAGGCGTGCTTCTTGAGCTTCCATGTGTTTTTGCTGACTATTGCAGAGCTCTACATATGAACTTTTTCCTCTAGGGCACTTCAAGTACACAGTTTTAGAGAGATGACCGCCGACACCTCTCAAACACCTATAATGTTCTGGAACATCAAGTACGTCTTCAAGGATAGTGGACTTCTTATCTTGCACATTCAATGTTCATATCTTGTACTTTGAAATAGAATCATCCTACATTACAAACACCAATATAAACATGTTGTATATTTGATAGTTGCAGGGAAAAAATAGTATATTATTGTATAGAGAACTTACAATCTTGGAGACGACACTTTTCAGCTTTTCATCTTCATATTCACCATCTTTTTTCTTTCGATAAGCATCGTATGATGGAATGCCTACTGACCATAAATTCACTAAGTCATCAATTAAAGGAGCTAAGTAGATATCAATGTCATTCCCTGGTTGCTTCGATCCAGCAATAAAAAAGGTAAGCATGATAAATTTTCGTTTCAAACAAAGCCACGGTGGAAGATTGTAAGTAATCAATAAAATGGGCCAACAATTATATGTAAAGTCCTGGAGCTTGTTTGGATTGATACCATCAGCTGATAAAGCTAATCAGAGATTTCTCGATTCTGCTGCAAAATCTGGCCATTTCCGATCAACAATCCTCCAAGAGGGTGAATCGGCTGGATGTCGAAGAAAACCATATGCAATCCTCTCATCAGAATTCCATATTAAGTCCTTAGATGTCTCTTTGTTTCGAAACATTCTTTGGAATCTAGGAATCGGAGGAAAGTACCACAATATTTTGGCAGGAGTTGATTTTTTAAGTTAGTCTTCTGTTTCCATCTAGATACACCACAAGTTGGGCAGCTAGTATGATCTTTATATTCCTTCTTGTACAAGATACAATCGTTGGGGTATAAGTGGATTTTCTCGTAGTCCATTCCTAAGGAAACTAGACATTTTTTTGTTGGGAATGTAGAAAGAGACAATTAATTGGAGGGAGGCAACATATCTCCTAACATAGTCAGAAGGTCGTTGAAACTACTATCACTCCAACTATGTTTTGCTTTCAAGTCATACAATTTAACAATTGCACATAACTGGGTGTATTTCTCACATCCACAATATAATGGTTTCTCCCCATCCTCAAGTAACTTTATGAAATCACTTGGATCGGCAGACTCATCGTACGCAGCTTGCACCATATCAGCTGGATCTTCTTCAAGATTTTCTCGCATTTGCTCTGAGTGACTCATCGAATCATATACATATCTTTCCCCATGCCATATCCAAGTATGATATGTTAAATCCATACCATATCGTATCAAATACAATCTTACAAGGTCAACCTTCTTCGTAGATTTCCACAAGCCGTGCACGGGCATGCCATAGTTTTGTAATTAGTTGTACTTTGCATAGCAAATTGCATGAAATACTCGACTCCTATCCTATACTCTTATGACAACCTATCATTTGTCATCCATGATTTGTCCATTATAAACCTATTACCACAAATTACAAAAGAAATTCTTGGATATATAACATAAGACAAAGACATTTCTGCATACATTCCAGAGTAAAATGTAATATTCTGCTTGTCTTTTTTTGTTAACATATTTCTAATGTGTCCTAGGATGTGTTATACGTTAGTTTGTTCTTATGATGTAGAATAAGTGTGCCAACTAATCTATTTTCCTTCATGCATATAATAAACAAAAACCTAAAAGCAAACACATTAATTCCTTCTAATATGTACAATTCCTCCTCCAAAAAGTGCACATCCAAGTACTAATAACATATTAGAAAGAATTGAACACAACAAGGATTGCTGGACAACACGTATCATGCCATTTTTCAGTGCGAGCAAGGATATTATCATATCAGTCGCATTACCAAATGTAGCATTTAAAAGACCCCCAACTGAAATTTGTAAATAAGTTTATTAGAATCATAAAGCATATATTGAACCAATATAGCTCTATCTGATCCTTTAATCAAGCTCATACACTAGAATAAAGAAAACCTGTATCTAGAAAGAAGAAGTTTTCATACAATTTAACCACCTCTTTTACAAGGATTTTCATTTGTACTTCGAAAAACTAAATACAAAGAGAAGTTTGCATGTAGTAAGAGATGTCGTCAAATATTGGCTTATGCAAACTAGAAGATAAATTGATGCAAATGAGTTCAGCAACTAAATGTTTAAACTGGTTCAAGTATTGATAAATAATGCTTCAGAGATGAAATTAATTCCTGTTTGTATGGTAAAATTTACTAGGGTAGTAAAAACAAACCTGTTGGTCCCGTAAAGAAAGCTAGTTGCCTACACCACCCTGGTCCACCCCACCCTTTTCATGTGTTCAAGTAAAATACAATTCTGGTAAGGTATACACAACAATATTACTTAAGTTGTTAAAGAATAACCAGCACATGATGTATGAAGTTATGTGTTGGGATAAGGATTCAGCAGATGAATCAGTAGATCTGATAGTCTTGATAGATTTAGACAGATTTGATAGATCCCAAAACCCCAGCTAAATATTGTACTTTCGTATCTATAGCCCAGTTGAGTTCAGTTGTTAGAACTCAGCAGAACAGAATTCAGTTGTTAGAACTCAGTAGGACAGAGTTCAGTAGTTGCAGGATTCAGTAGAAGACCTCTCTCAGCTAAAGAACTTAGGATCGAAGAAGTCAGTTGGACAGCAACCTCCAGCTGAATCTGCCAAAGAATTCGTGCCCATGCACTGAAAGCTCAGATGAACGTCAGTAGGAAAGACACTTCATTTGCAGGTCCGAGTATTCAGAGGAAGTCAACCTTGATGTTTGACAAGTCCTAACTACCAATCTACCTCGACCAATAAGGAGCCGACAACGACCATCTACTCTGACAAAAGCTGATCTGAAACTGAAAAAGAGGAGAATCTCTACAGTGTATCTACTCGACAACGTTCAAATTAAAGGAGCCATTTTCCTTATCACATCGACACGTGTCTAGAGCCCCCTCCAACGGATATATTCACCATCGACGCCTATAAATAAGAGAAGTCGCCATGCAGACACGACACCGGGAACCCAAGCTTTCTACGCACAAACTCTTAGCAATCTCAAGCAAAATCCAGTGAAGAACTAGCATCCATTGAAGAACACCTTTAGTTCATTACTTAGAGTTTTATCTTGTTCCCCTTCTCTTATCTAAGCAAGCTCATTGTAATATCTTTAGCTTAGAAACCTCGAAGAAGTTCACATCCTTGTGAAACCGTTCTTATTTGTAAGAACTTCCTCTTAGTTGGAGAAGACTCAAACTCTTAAAGTTTGAACCCTTCGTACAAGTCACTACGACTATGAATAGAGAATCTGTCTCGCGCACAGATCACTGAGAACTTGCTCAGTATAAACTTCAAGGTTTGCGTCTGTCCAGTGAACAGACCAATGCTTTGGTCAGGACAGTGGACGTAAGACCCAGCGTGTCCGAACCACTTTAAAAATCGCTGTGTTCATTTACTATTTTATTTAACTGATCATACTGCATACAAACTGTATTTCACAAAACTCAGCATAAAAATCGGTATTTTCTAACCAAGACGTTTTGTAGGGCCTACACCTCCGCACACACTCTGATACTGAACGACTGTTCGACTGACTCAAGTCAGTAGAGCTGAACTCAATAGAAGATTTTCTGCCCACGCGATCTGAAGTATATCTGGCTATCTGACTCAGTTCAGTAGCAAACTCAGCTAAGTGTTGACCTCGCGTTTGAGAGAAATTTGTATTCAGGTGTATTCACCCCCCCCCCCCCCCCACACCTGAACCACGTCTTATGACCCACATTATGCATGCTATATTAATGAGGTGCAGATAGCAACACTATAGCCCAGCCCAAACGTTCAGCCAAGGGGATGATGATAAGTAAACTTAGAAAGAACACCCAGCCCTAGAATAGTTCAATATAAATCCAAACAAATAATGACTCTCAAAAGGTAAATTGAGTTGGACGAAAATGGAAACTCACATGATTCTTTGTAAGTTTATCAACCAATATTCCTGAAGTACCACAAGGTACAAGCCAGTTCAATTTATTGGAAAACAGAACAATCCTTACACTACCACATATGCTCCTTAGTATACATTGCAAGCCACATTTTTCTGATCCAGGACAAACAAAACGACTCCGAAGAATTATCTGTGCATAATCTGACTTTATCCCAATTGGTTGAGGCCAAAGTATTATGTTTCTACAAAGGGGAAGACCTCCTTCAATGGAATCAAAGAAATACCTAACAAATCAGTTAATGCACTCTTGAAATCAGGAAGCAAGCAACAGAAACCTGAAGCAGTTAATGCACTCTTGAAACAAATCAGCTCTAAAAGAGAAACAAAACCAGCTACAGAATAGAAAATACTGAAGCAATAATAAAGAGAACATCTATTATTATCACAAGCATATTGGTGATGAGAGAGAGAGAGAAACTTGTTGGTGTTCGCAGGACGTGGCCTCGTCAGCGGCGGTTCGGTGGCGACTTCGAATTTCGGTGCCGAACAGGGTGAAGAACAAAGAATTTGGGCGCGATCTTCTTCAGGTAAGGGTATTTTTAATTACTATGCTATTTTTTTATTATATTATTTTTTATTGTATTATTATATATATATATATATACATTATTATTGTATTATATATAAATATAAAGTATTATAAAGTATTATAAAGTATTTTTAAATTATATGTTAAAATGTGTATTGATAGATTTTTATAAAAAAGAATTTTAGTATAATTAATTTTTATATTACTAAAAAATATATAAGTATAGTATTTTTAATTTTTATATTATAAAATATTTTAAAATTATATATTAAAATATGTATTTATAGATTTTTATAAAAAATTATTTTATTTAATTTTTATTATGATTTTTAAAAATATAAAAATTTATAATTAATTAACATGTATACATATCTAGGTAAAAGACCATGTATAAACAATAACGGTTATTAACATCGTTGTCTATCGTGCATACGATAACATATAAACGACAACGGTTATCAGAATCGTTGTCTATGAGCGCCTATTTGTATATAAGACAACGGGTCAACGACAACAGCTGTTAAAAACCGTTGTCTATGTGCGCATCCATATACTACGACAACGCTTAAATAACAACGGTAGGCACTACCGTTGTCTATGAGCACCTTTTTTGATATACGACTACGGATCAATGACAACAGTAGTAAAAAACCGTTGTCTATGAGCGCACTTTTGATATAAAAGACAACGGTTTTAGCTACGACAACGATTTTACACAAAAAACGTTGTCTTTCAAGTGCTGTCGTAGGCCAAATTTGTAGTAGTGATTCTTTAAGTAAATACACTTGTCACATTCTTTTATCTTAAAACCATTCGACAACATAGCCTCGTTTAATTTCAAAGGCCATTATAATGGTGCTTGTTTCAACCCATATAAGGATTTAACCAACTTACATACCTTTCGCCCTTGGCCAGGTACAACAAACCATTCAGGTTGTTCCATATAAATTTCCTCTTCCAAATCATCATTTAGAAAGACAGTTTTGACATCCATTTAGTGAATCTCTAGATTGTGCAGAGCAGCAATCGCGGGAAGCACGCAGATAGAAGTAATTCTCGTCACAGGTGAATATGTATCGAAGAAATCATATCCTTCAATTTGCTTAAAACCTTTAACTACTAAACGGGGGTTATATTTATCAATTGACCCATCTGACTTATATTTTCTTTTAAGAATCCACTTGCATCCTAAGAGCATCTCCAACAATGCTGCAATTTGTGTTTTGCAGTTCAAAAATCAGTCCAATCATATTGCAAAAAAAACTGCAAAACTCATTTCGATCCAGTTTTTGTACAGTAATTTGTTCACAATCCATTTTCACCGTGATACCTAAATTTGTTGTCATTCACATAGTTTTCATATTTCAAGATTGCAGAATAGATTAAGCATATAAACCCCCAAAAACCATGAAGCCAGAGAGGGAAATAGAGAAGAATTGAACAATTATATAAGCAAAATAAAGAATGGAGGAGAGAACTCATGCTTTCTTCAGACTGGATCTAATGATTTCTTCAGAATTTGAGCAATTGGATCTGATGATTTCTTCAGAAATTAAAAAATAATGATGAGGAATGGGCGACAGAGAAATAATTGTTCAAGGATTATGTGGAGATTGAAGACAAAGCGAAGAAGACGGTGGTGGATTATGTGGAGAAATAATTGTACAAGAAGTATATGGAGATTGAAGAAAGAGCGGAGAAGACGATGAGGAGCGGCGAAGACAGCGAGGAGATATCTATTGTGAATAAGTGTGAATTTAAATAAAAAATTATTAGATAAATTAATAAAAAATATTAATAACTAATATTAATGATATGAAACCCACACGTATATTTCACATATTATTTGGTGGAGTATAATTTTAATTAAATAGTGTGGATAATTGTGAATTTAATCTCATTAGATGGATTAATAAAAATATAAATAAATAGTATGAATGATTATCAATTATTGTAGATGATATGAATAAGATAAAATGTGGGAATTTTTTAACTCTATCTATTTTTATACTAGACATAAAATAACTTTAATTTATAACATAATACACAATACTTGCTTGGAAAATAAAATACAAGGATTTTTATGATTTTCTTGTTCTTCTTTGTATTAATATAACTCTATTTTATCATTATATGATTTAATAATATTATTTTTTATAAAGTTGTGTAATTAATAATTATCTAATACATAATTTAATTACTAATTTTATTTAATAATAATAAAGTTATCTTAGATATATTAAATTTGTATCCAATATTTTAGTATTAGGAAAATGGAGTGTACCAATGTGCAATTAAGAAAAATATGTAGGTAGAATTGAAAGATATATTTTGAAAGAATATAAAGAGAATATTCTTTTGGGTTTGGATTTGAGTTTGATAGTTGGAGATAAATTATTGTTTGATGTGACAGAAACTGGAATATGGGAATTGGTTTAAAGTTTTTTGTTGGAGATACTCTAAGGGCTTACAACCTTCAGGTATGTTTGCTAAGACTCAAGTGTGATTTTGCATGATTGAGTCAATCTCACTTTGGACACCTTCTTGTCGAAGTGAGTCATCTGGTCTAGAAAGAGCTTCCTTTATACACCACGATTCTTCATCCAAAAGGAAAACAATATAATCAGGACCGAAGTCCTTAGTAACTCTTGTTCTAGTGTTACGTCTTGGTTCCAAAACTTCAAGATTGGCAGCATGCCGCTTATGCGTAGCAGGTTCTACCCCCACATTTCTAGAACTACTAGCAATCTCTCTGGGATTATCACTAGAGTTCGATCCATTCTTATCTTCTTTCTTACATGGCTAGATATGTTTAAAGAATATAGTATTCCTTACTCTACATTCATATCGGGTATGGTTGATTTATGAATGACAAATCGATATGCACTACTATCCAATGCATATCCAATAAAGATACAATCAACCGTCTTAGGTCCGATTGTAACTTACTTAGGTAAAGACACTTCTACCTTTGCCAAACACCCCCACACCTTCAGGTATTTATAGGAAGGTTTCCTTCCTTTCCACAACTCATAGGGAGTAACATCACTACCTTTAAGTGGTATTTTATTTAACAAATAATTAGCCGTCAATACGGCATCCCCCTACATGTTCTGGGGCAGTCTAGAACTTATTAACAAGGCATTCATCATCTCCTTTAAAGTTCGATTTTTCTTTTCAGCAACACCATTTGATTGAGGCGAATAGGGGACAGTGGTTTGATTAATTATTCCACTTGTCTTACACAACTCTTCAAATGGAGCTACATACTCCCAACCTCTATCACTTCGAACCATCTTGATATTACAATCAAGTTGGTTTTTGGCTTCTGCTTTGAAGTTAGTAAAAGCTTTAATCGCCTTATCTTTACTCCTTAAAAGATAAAGAGTACAATACTTAGTGCAGTCATCAATAAAAGTAATAAAATAAGCTCTAGAGGTTTGGTATTTCTTTATGCGGAATGAAATGGGGACTTAGTCAACTTTGCTTCAACGCAAGCTTTGTTGGTCCCGAGTGTACGGTCAGGTGTAGAGGGGGGGGGGGTGAATACACCTGATTCGATTTCTCAATTTCGAACTTGAACAGTCCTATTCAGGATGGTGTCCGCTGCAAATAGTTCGGCCAGACAAGACAACCGTTTCGAATCGAGTTAAAGGCTAAAAGAGTACTGACTCAGCTGAGATCTGCTAACTGACTAGGTCAGAATTCAGTATCGTTCAGTGAGAGTTCAGTGTGCGGAATTGTGTAGGCCCAAATCAATTTTTGTGAGAAAACGTTTTAAGTCTCAGTTCAGTAGATTTAAAAGTTCAGTATGCTGAGACAGTTGATTGATTTAAATATGATGTTCAGTATGAATAGTAAAATTAATGCAACAGTTAAGAAAGCACTAAGAGACACAGGATTTTTAAAGTGGTTCGGATATCGCTCAATTCTACGTCCACTGTCCCGAATGATCAGGAGGCTATTTATTATCCTGAGTTAGTCTCAGTCAGCTTGCACACTGGGCAAAGCCGCGTCTTGGTTTTTTATACTGATCCAAGTCTCAGTTTACAACACTATCAAACTTAAAGTGTTTGACAAACTTCTCCAACAGTGAAGGAGTCCTTATACAATAAGGATTGGGTTCAAATGTGAACTCCTTCGTCTAAGCTATGGATATAACAAGTGAGCTTAGGGTTAGAGGGATAAGGAACGAGAATGTAGCTATCTAGAGCGACGAACAGCTGAGGGTTTAGCTATAGGTTCGTGTCAGTCGCTTGGATACTAGAAGCTTATGTCGGTTCAGCTTGGTTCCTTTTGAGCTGGATGTAGTCTTTCGCCGGAGATAACTCGGTTGTTTCTTGCGGAGGACTTAGTCGTTAATTTCGCTCGTTTGAATGCTTTCTCGTGTTCTAGGCGCGCATTCTCTCTTAAATCTTGAATGATCCCTCTATTTATAGAGCAGAGATTGAAATAGATCCGTTGGAGACGATCTTCTTCTCTCTCTCTCTTTTTGGTAGCAAACGGCTCTTTTGGTGTAGGTAACAGTGTACTTTCCCACCTTTTTAGGTAAAAGGTTGACTGCAGCTTTAGCAGGTGAGAAGACACATGTATGTTTGTCATTCGTTGAGGTGAATGAAGTGGTTGAGACAAAGCCAAACTTCGAGACGGCTCAAGCCGACTTCTCTCTTCCTCGTACATGACAATGCCGATTGTCTTTCAAAAGATTCCGACAGATCCCGAAGACTATCCGCCGTTCTTGAGTCCGACCTTGTATTCGGTAGATAGACTGCCGAGATAAGTCTATCGAAGATCAGCTCGAGCTCGATGAACTACTCTGCCGAGTTCGGTTCAACCGACTCTCTCGCATATCTTGCTCTCGCTAAGTCCAATATCATTGAGTCTTTCGGTATATCGCTCCTCGCTGAGTCCAAGTATCACCGAGTCTTACATGCCGGTGCTGAGGCAAATAAGCTACTGAGCGCCTTGACCAGAGCAGAGTGTCTACTGAGTCTGAAACCTCAGAGACAAATACAAATACAAATACAAATACAAAGGAATGGTTCACCAATCAGATAGGGTTTTGGGATCTTCAAATCTTCTCAACAGTTCAGAGCACGAGGCTACTGAGCATGATTCAGTATGGAAGATAAGAGTCATTTCCCACAAGTATGGTCATGCTGAGGATTGAATCATCACCCAACAATTTCCCCCTATTTGATGATGCCAAAACCTATCATCTATGTCCTATCAACTATGCTAAACACTAACTTACTCAGAGAACGAGCTCCTTACAAATATTACAAGTAGGATCGGTGGAGTTGTCTGGTAAGTGCTAGACTACTGAGGGAGACAGGGCAGAACAATTTTCCCTTTTACAATAATTTCCCCCATGCAACAATTTCCCTTAAGAGAAATAATAACTCTCCGAAAGTCTAGTCTATCAGAGATCTAACCGAGCAAAAACTGACAAGTAAATAATCAACGTGTGTGTCAGTAATCACTTCAGTGATTCTGAGTGTTAAAGCATAAAGCAAACACGGCTATTTAGACAACAAGTAGTTGTCAGAGCCAAAAGAAGATTTGTATATATATAATATACAGTTCAGTACATTACAAATCTTGCTAAGCTAAAAGAAGAACTAAGAGGGAGAACCCTTAAACTGCTGAATCCTATTCATGAAACCTTGTCATTTATCTTCAGGCAGTGGAACTCCATACATTCCGAACGTGTTCTTCCTCGGCTTCGATATTCGGCGAAGTCTGGCCGGATCATCTTGTTCTAGTCCTCTGTTCAACGCAAAGCATTCTTCACTTCTTGTTCAATCATTCCGAGATGTCCCGAGTCGTCTTGTCTTACGGGTGGAGGAATGATCCTTGCTTCGAGAACTCGACTACTACCCCTTCGATTCTTGCTCGTGCATATATGGGTAAAGATCGGGTTCGGTAATGGTCATCCACTCGACATAGGCATCGCCCCTTAGACATTTCGAGCCGGAATCGCCGTAAATAATTTCTCTTGATAAACTCTATCTTGGCCGATTCCCATCTCCGATTGAACCGAATAGGCATCCATTCGTCTGATCTTGGCCATCTATGTGTTTTTAGATCGTTTGGCTTCTTGAACCTTCTGTATCGATAAGGAATGTCAGCTTTCGAAGGAACTCTCGGCTGGCCTCTTGTTCGATACGTTTCCCGAGTGCCTCAAGGTCCGCCAAATGTATCCTCATGTCAGCGGCCTCTATCCGTCTAGCTTCCTCTCCTCTCGTAGAGATATCTATCCATCTGAGCAAATATTTCTTCAATTTCTGCATCTTGCTCTTGAGGCTTCTAAGGAGCTTGTTCTGATTCAGCAGGGGTACTAGATCTAGATTTGGATGTACCCTGCCTTTCATTATTCTTCTGCTGCTGCTCCTTTTCTTTTTCTCTCGTCCTCTTCATCTCGTTATGATGAGCTTTCTCGGAGGCGATCCTAGCGGTTCTCTTTCCTCCTCTCGGATGGAGCTTTAGTCTTTCCTTTGGCAGGCTTAGACTTTGGCTTGTTAGCTGTTCGGCTTCTGCAATTTCTCTGGCCAGCTTCTCATCCGCAGCCTATTTGGGCTTCCTCCTCGGCGAGATATGTATCTTAATCTCTTTCTTTGGAGGGGTTGGAATTTTAAGCTTTTGTTTGCCCTTACCTTCTTGAACCGGTGGTGGAATGGGAGCTTCTTCTTCTTCCGAGTCCTCCACCGCTTTGTTCGGCGTACTCGGCAACCTCCTTAATAATGTCTTTGGGAGTCCGGGTTGTCCGAGTAGTCTGCTGGGGTCCCGAGCCACTTGGGCCGGTTTTAGCCGTGCTCGCAGCCGAAACACCCCGGGCCTCACCCTTCCGAGACCGAGTTTGAGGCGCTTCTCGGTACTCTTCTTTCCTTCCCTTTTTCCTTCACTTTCCCCCTTTTTGGCATCATCAATGAGCACCGGGGTAGGGACTAGGACTGACTTCTTCAGATTTTTGTAGGAGGTTGACAGCTCATCAAGACGATCGTGGAGCTTAGTCGAGCCTCATGCAACTCGTTCCTCTCCATGGTAAGGTGTTCCTTGTACTTGCTTGTGAGAGAGGTCACTGCTTCCTTGAAGTCTTTCGGCTTCTCGGTGATCTTGTCTTCCAAGGCCGATTGGATATTCTCGAGTCTTTGTTCAGTGGCCTCGGATTGTTCAGTGATAGCGTCAGTATGAGCCAGTTTAGAGGCCAAAAATTCATCTAGTAGCTTGGCTTGGCTCTCCTGAAAGATCTTGAGTTGAGCTTCGAATTTGACTTGCTGCTGAGCCAACGCTTCTGAAATAAGCGTGGAAACATCAGGGGCGGCTGATGAAGAGACAGAGGACTTCAGCCCCTGAATTTCTTTAGTCGTGGCTTGAGCAGTCTGCTTCCATGTCCTATGGATAGCCTTCGTAAGATCTCGATTTTTGATCCCTTGGGCAGTTAAGGCTTTGGCCACTGATCGAGATCGCTTTGCGGTCTGGCTGGGCGCTGCTTCGAAAGTCGACTGCAGCAAGAGCTGAGCGGGCTCTGCTGAGGACGAAGCACCAGCCTTGGACTTCTCAGGACCAAGGATACTGAGAGGTGGGGCAGTTTCAGTATGGGTATCCTTGTCCTGTGGATGTCCCTCATCAGGCTTTCCAGGGCCTGAATCACTGGGTGGGTCGTCATGGTCTGACCCATCTGAGGGTGCTGGGCCGGAGGCGTGCTGTCGATCATGAATCATGGCCAGCATTGCAGCCCTCAGATTGTCCATTGAGCTGAGGTCTTCAGGCTCTGAATAGCCTATCTCCTCTCT
This sequence comes from Lavandula angustifolia, assembly GCA_028984105.1. NCBI lineage: Eukaryota > Viridiplantae > Streptophyta > Magnoliopsida > Lamiales > Lamiaceae > Lavandula > Lavandula angustifolia. Next base: position 23,399,701 of record CM054810.1, on the reverse strand, counting down.
CAGTCTCAATTCCTCTTCATGCAGCTGCTGACAGGAGTAGTGTAGGACAAGGCGCTGTAGACGAGGCCACTCCTGATGTCGCAGCAACATGTGGAGCCTTGCTGTTTTGGCGATGAGCAACAAGTCTGAGTAGTCAGCAAGCTCCGGAACTAGTTGTAGAATTTCTCGGGATGCTCTGGATATAATCACTGAAGCTTCCATCCCGATTGATTCACCTTCAGATGCAGTCTCAGACTCCAAGTCTATGTGTGAAGTCTGGCTCTTCGGTTGGAGGGACGGAGCTGAGTGGAGGGACGAAAGGGGGCTGTCTAGGCGCTGAATATCTGCGCTCTGAGCTGCGGAAGCATCCCCTTGGTCCCTTTCAGTGGAAACAATCTTTTCCACTGACTGAGTCTTCTCAGAAGACTCGGACTCATCAACCAGCTGCATGGGCTGAGTAGTCTTCTCAGGAGCCTATTCAGCAGGCACTTGTGGAACCTCCTCGTAGGCTGGCACCTCAACGGCTTTCTTCAGTTTCTTTGCCGGTGCCTTAGGAGTTTTAGCGGGAGGAGTTCTTTTCTTTGTAGGCGTAGTCTGCTGAGACTTTGATTTTGGAGAGACTGCTGAGGGTCCTGACCCTATCTGCTGAAGCGCCTTGTCTTGTTGTGAAATCTCGACCTTCTTCACATTGAAGTACTCCTTGTCACCGTAGGTGATAGGCTCGAATCCACATAAATCTTCGATCATGATGGACGGTTTGAGTCCATACAACAATTTGCCCTTTGCGCTCGGCGTGTTCGATGCTTTGTCGAACTTAGCGGCTGAGCCATGAATTCTCGGAGAAAGAACTCCGTCCAATTTATCCGGGCTCGGTCGTATATGGCCATCATTATCCGAATCTTAGGCCTCGACACCAGGTCAAACGACCACGCTTGGCTTGTCGTGAGGCTGCGTCACTATATAGGCAAGTGCCCCGAACCGAGGCAACATGTTTGTTCTTCGGAAAGGCAGCTACCGAATGTAGTGGGCTTTCCACGTAAGACGGTAAGGTATTCATCAACTTGGTCGTCTCTCGTACCCGATCGCATCGTGGTCCCTTCGGAGGGCGGATCAAAACTCCGCTTCAAGGCATCCTTGATGGACATTTGCTTCAGCTCCATAGTGGCGTTTTGGATAGAATGGGCAACGAATCTCGCCACTATATCTCCGGACACCTGCGTCCGAATTCAAATACAGCTCCGCAACCTTGTCTCGGGAGGAAGAACGAAGGCCTCCTAGACAGAAATTTCTCCGGCCACGACTCGCGCAGAGCCGAGAAGATCTCATCCATATACTCCGGATCGCATGAATAGAAATCCATGGTGGGTTCAAACCACACGCGATCCTTCTCCAAAATGTTCTCGCATATCTGCTTGGAGATATCATAGAGATATTGGTTTCCGCCATTGTACTCGTGACAAGAAATGAATCGAGTACTATTTTTGGATAGAACAAGTCTTTGTAATGCGATACTCGAAATATATAACAAATACATTAACGAGATATAAGCATACCAATGGATAAAATTCGAGATAAGATTGAGAGTGTAATAGCAAGTAAGGATTGCGAATGCGAGATCTCGGATTTTTTGGGAATTTGAAAGTTATGAAGTATGCTAATGGCGGTTCTTAAGATTTGATCGAATATATATCAACTATGAAGGTGAACGGTTTTCGATCGAAGGCCGAATGTAAACTTGCTTTATGATATGGACGGTTAAGATTAGAAGTTAAAACAATAGGCAATGATCACAAAAAGGCACCTAAGTCAAAGCCGGTTGTAAAATAGCCTAAGTAGTAATCGTGAAAAGACATGCATTAAATGCGTGCGAGTTCGAGCAAGCTTATGTATGGAATGTCGTGCCATAAATGTGAGTCGTTAATAATAAAGACAAACCAAAAGATATTAATGTCATGCTGAATCTTTGCCATAAATGCAAAGTACCGTAGTATTAAATTACTACCGAGTAGAGATACGCAAACCCGTCGGTCGAACATAGTAGTCAGCGATACCTCGTGTAGATGGTTTTCTCGAATCTCTATGTACCGAACTTACTCGATCGAGAGTGATCATTCCCCCTCACTGGAATGTTCCTCTCCTGAAACCTTATTACTGACTAGGGTCAGTAGGGTCCAGCAGACCTAGCTCTACTGAAAGTTCTCTGAATCTGGATTCAGCTAGAGGCTTAGTCAGTATATCAGGCCCTTTGCTTGTCGGTATGGATCTTTTCCATTCCGATATCCTTCTTTTCGACATGGTCATGAATGAAGTGATGTCTGATGTCCACGTGCTTGCATCTTGTGTGAAGAACAGGATTCTGAGTGATTGCAATAGCACTGGTACTGTCGCAGAAAATCGGCACTTCATTCTGAATGACGTCATAGTCTCTCAGCTGCTGTCTCAGCCAAAGGATCTGGGCGCAACAACTTCCAGCAGCCATGTATTCGGCTTCGGTAGTCGACGTGGCCACTGAGTGCTGTTTCTTTGAAAACC